>SNQN01011526.1:0-18640 GCA_008642245.1 Bassia scoparia | reverse complement strand
AGAGAGAAGCACAGATTGCAGAAGTAGATTAATGGCTGCTGTTTTTTGGGATTAGCGTTAGGTTTTAATGTGGCCTGTTATACTGTTAATTAAGTTGTAATAATTAGTTGTTAGGCTGTACGGACATAACGGAGTCCGTTATYTCTTGTTGCCAGCCACACAGAATAATAGGTGTGMCTGYTTACACACYAAACGAGCTGTTCGCTGGATAGTTTAAAAAGCCCCCGGCTATTTCATTGCTCAAGTACTCGTACTTGGCATTACAAATCCAAACATCTTTATCTCCTTATAGTTATAGGCCTCACTCGACGGCTTGGGCCTACTCGACGGACGGCGTCACTGTGTCTATCCCTCTGGTGTTGCGCTGCTGCTATTGTTCCGTTGCTACTGTTGTGTGCTTGCTSTTAATATCATTGTTAGGGTTTCAGTTTTTTAAGGTATTCTTATTCTCTCTTCTCTTCTTCCCCCAATTTTGTGCTGAATTCGTCATCTATTTTTAATTTTGTTCCAATTTTCACTTTTTTTTTGTTTGAATTATTTTGCTAATTTTGCTTGAGTTTTGTGTGAATTTTGTTTGTGTTCTATTGTTTGGGAGGTTATATATTGTTGTCTGGTTTTTGGGTGATTTTGGGGCAGAATTGGCTGTAGTTGTCAGCTGTGTAGACATTTGGGGCTGAATTTGAAGACCAACAAAGAAATATAATAATTAAACTGCAACAAATCATAATGTAGTAGGCAATGAATAAGTGGTAAACGAAATCTGTTGCTGTGAAAGCTGCAATCCTTCATATCCTCTGTTTTATCTCTGCATTATTACGGGACTCAATTACACCTGCTCCACCTTATGAGTACAAAGACCAGGTCATCATTTCTATAAACATTCTGCTGAATGTGTTTGTGGGCTTTCCACCCTTGATGTTTTCCTCTAATCTTATTGTCAGCCAACAACTCTTGGCTTCGGCAATCGCTGTGAGGGTAAAGATACTGGAGGTTCTTGTGTTCATTTCAGTTCATAACCTTTTATCTTATGCCGCCTAATGATGGAAATGTCGCAATTACCATTGGGGTATTAGCCGTTCGATGTATACAGCTTTTGCCTGGCGGAAGCATTCGACACATTAAAATCAAGTAACCATATTGTTACAAATACATTGTAACTAATTTTTTCAGGATGTCCAAAAAAATTAAATACATTGCACGCATTGCTTGCACCAAATACTAGTTATAATTAATCGAAGTACACTTATTTTTAGACATCATTGATGATAGGATTGTGAAATTCATGTATAATTTGCAAACTCTATATTATAAGAACAATTCTCTTATTCTCATCTTAAAACATTTAAAATACATTGCGTCCTWTGAAAAAAATAAATTAAATACATTGCARGCATTGCGTGCACCAAATACTAGTAGAAAATTAATCAAAGAGATAGAGGAATGTTGATTGTGAATTCTATCAATTTTTAGAAATCAGAACGAAGAGAAGTACAACAACAACTTGAAGGATATTGCAATAATTTTCCCAAAAAAAGTTGTACTCGTCTTCCACCTCAAATTAGTGAACAATCCTCCACCTCAATATGAAAACTTGAAGAGAACAATTGCCATAATTTTAGAGTACTATTACTTCCTTCGTTTCAAATTACTCGTTACACTTTCTATATAAGGAAGTTTCTAATTACTGCTACACTTCCTTTTTGGACAAAGTATTCTCTCTATCTCTCTCCTCTCACATGCGCCACCTTTTTTCATTCTCTCTATCTCTTTCTTCCCCAAAAATTTGCCTAGGAGTCCACGATATTGGAAGTGTAGTAACTATTGTGAAACGTAGGAAGTAAGTTGTGTTTTTAGTTAGTATATTATACCACTTTATTGTATTTTTTAAAAACTATGAATATCCATATGTTTTTGGGATTTAAAAATAAATAAATAAATAAATTGAAGCATAAGCTTTGAGTTCCGCACTATTGGCCAAATGTTGGATCCTCCCCTGGACTCATGCACCGAATTGTTTTTATGTTAACTTGTCTTTGAATATGAACTGCTTGTTGGATTTTGAATGACTCCGATTAAAAGGTGTTGGAGGGAAAGATGAAGACAATGATGGTGGAGGGAGTGAAGGTGTGGGGCCATTCTTCACATCAACTGAAGCAGCTACTCCACACCAAGTTGAAGTTAAGTTCAAATTTGTTGATGGTGAACACATGCACAGTGCCATTTCGACGCTTTTTGACTTGCAGCAGCACAGCCCCTAGTCGTAGCCGTCGTCCCCAATCATCTTCTTCTACATCAGATAGGGAAGCCGTCCGCTCTATCCGCCTTAATAAGGTTCTTTTCTGAATCTGCAGTTTTAGATTAAATGTATGCATTAGTACGATCAATATCAAGTTAGTGTACTAGAATTGATATTCAATTTTACTATTAGGTGCAAGAATTGAGGAGCAAAGGTTGCGAGCCTTATGCTTACAAATGGGATAGGAGTCACTCAGCAAGCCAGCTTCAGTCACTGTACGAGCAACTCCCCAGTGGTGACGAGGCTTCGGATTTCATCTCTGTTGCTGGCCGAATCATCAGTCGTCGTGCTTTTGGAAAACTTGCTTTTTTCACTTTACGAGATGATTCTGCRACCATTCAGGTTTGCCTTTTCCTTGAACCCTATACTAGGATCTCATTACCATCAAATTGCTCAACCATGCTTGGCCTTGTGATAATTTTGAAAACTAGAAAAAAGTTAAATAAGAAAATAAGTCTATGGGTATTATTTTTACTTCAACTTTTGTGAACATATTTTAAATTGTTTTGTTCTAGAATAAAACCTTAATCTTGATTACCTTCACTTGTTTTTTTGAAAATAAACAAAAGTTATTATTGTCAAGAGATTCTCATTAAAAGATAATAACATTAGTAATAATTTGATCAATTAAAAGTTAATATTGAAGGTATGGAACCAATTGAATAACAACCAGGATCACAATGTCTATAATAATACTGTAAGTTCCGATTAAAATTACATTAGTCGAAAACTCGAAATCAATCAATCAACGCATGTTTCCTCATTCGCATCAGTCATCATTAAAAAATAACTATGCCATGTAGTCATCAACAAAGGATAAATTAAACTAAACATGATTTTAGTTTGGATGAAATTAGCTATGAGGAGAATATAGTCTTGATTTTGTCTCTTCTTTTTATACTTCCTCTGTTTTTGTTCTGGCATAGTTTTCCTTTTATGGAAGTTACAATGTACCTGCACCATTATCCAATTTGGAATGTGATCCCAACTCGAATATAATATAATCAAATTGTATGATATTTTGTAATTGCATGTGATTACCTTATGTTCTCTCCTACATATTATTATTTAATTGCATATTTGGGGATCACAACATTATCTTTCCTCCGTTAATTCCCGTGCACCTCTTCAATGGTGCGACTATAAAAAACAGAGGAAGTTTTCTTTAATTTGACAAGATAAGAAGTGCACGCGCATGTGTGCACAATCTTCTAGAATAGGTTTTACTCTTTATGTTTTTTTTTTTTCTTATTTTATTTTTTAGTATTTAAGTTTTTTTTGTTTTAATTTAATTTTCTATTTTTCTTATTATTTTTTTAAGTAAATTCGTATTTTATTTTTTGTTTAGATAAATAGTTGGATTTTTTTGTTTTGGTTTTGAAATTTAAGATTTTTTTAAATGTAAAAAAGTTATTTTTTTAATCTTTTTAGTTTTTGTATTTTATTTTTTATTTACACAAGATTTTTTTGCTTCAATTTCTTATTTTTGTGTCATACATTAATATAAACTCATATTATATCTTAAATTTGTTTTTTTAATGATTCCAAAGTGTCTTTCTTTTTAAACGAATTTCTACGWCCGACGTTACAAAATTAGATTAACAAAATAAATAWAAGCTGTAAAATTCCGAAGTGTAATTGATTAATAAAAAGATTCAAAGTGTAAGTGTAAGTTTTTATTACAAAAACTCAAAACTTTATCAAATTAATTAAATTCAGATACTTGATTGTTTGTAGTGAAAAGTATATGGTTATAAACCTATAAAAATTAACCCCTTCAATGTGCTCCGTTGAAACAATAAATTTTTTCTTCCTCCAATTTACTTTTGAAGAAGTTGATATCCTTTTAAAAATTTATTATAGGATTTTTTCCTACAAAAAAACATGAGAAATAATTAGAATTATGTCATATAGAGCTTCTGATGAAATACATTAAAATAAATGAAGTATAAACATGTGACATATTTGAAATTAGTATAAATTTGATATTTTCAAAAAATAATACCGGAAAGAATAGCAATTAAACTATTGAATGAACAAATTCAATTTTGATGAAGTGAAACAATTATGATCTATATATATACATATTATTATATCTTTATTTATTTAGATAAGACATTTTTTACGTTAAGTGTTTTAATAAGTTTTTTTGACAATTAGTTAGATAAGATATATTTTTTTCCTTGTTTTTTTTTTAAAAAAATTAAATCTTTTCTTAGTTTTTTCCTTGAAGGCAAAAAGGTCTATACAAAAGTTATCGACCAAATTTGGGTGTTTGCTTTATAATATAACATAGATTAGTGGTTACTATGTTCTTATTCAATGTCTATGCTTGATGCAAAGTTTTTTCCGTTCCTTTTCTGGCTCAGCTTTACTGTGAAAAGGATAAGCTTTCAGAAGATCAATTTGAGCAATTAAAAACACTTGTTGATATTGGCGATATACTTGGTGCAAGTGGCACATTGAAGAGAACAGAGAAAGGTGATTTTTGAGCTGACCATATTGTATACTAGAACTTGTAGGCTTTCTTATGAAGAAATATTGGGGAAAATATTTTGAATGTTATACTGGATTTGATGACCGTGCTTACTCAACTGCAGCTTTGTTGTGCATGGATGTATGACCTTCTTAGATTTGACAATGTATTTACAAGTGGCTTTATCTGCAGGAGAGCTCTCAGTACGTGTGAATTCATTTGCGATTTTGACAAAATCATTACTTCCACTGCCAGACAAATACCATGGGCTGACGGATGTGGATAAACGCTACCGCCAACGGCAAGTTGATTCTTTTAAAATTTCTAATCTGCATTCATCTTTCTTTTTTCAAAATTCTTTTTCGTGGTCCCTATATTTCAAGCAAACTTGTGCCTGAAGTTCTTTCACGATGCTTTGCGGTTGAAGAAATTATGCCTTTTCCTTCTAGATATTAGTTCTGAGGTCATTGAGATAGATGCATAGGGAATAACAACTTACTGTTAGTGCTTTCCTTTGGTTCTGTAGAGTTAACTACATATGCTGCTTTAGGTTTACAAAAATAATTTGAATATCTGTTGCAAATAAGCAAGATTTTCTGTCTTTATAAAAAATAATAAWTCAATAAAAAAYGTCTAATTTTCTAACCTATCCCAGCACATAGTGTCTATAATTATCATCTTGTTGCCTTATAATTCAAGTAGTACACTACTCRCTGCGTAACATAAAATTTGCAACACTTTCTATATTTGAGTGTAACAAAAAACTTGTAACAATTGTACAACTTTCTTTATTTGGTKAATTATTAATGGCAAAATTACCATATTATTGGGACTGCTTTTGCTATTTGTTTTGTCTTTTTCTTGCCATGTTATTTCCCTCTTTTTATTTTTTGGACCACTTCACTAATTCACTACCTAAACAACTGTTAGCTTATTTTACATTGAGAGGAGTGCTAATACAATTGGTGCATTTATTCCGTTGTGGAGGGTGATCTGGATAGGGATTAGATCATTATTATTAGCTTTATTTTATTATTATTGTCGAATATTTGTTAAGATATTATTAGATTATTTTGTTAGGATATTTATTAGTTTGTTAGGATATTTATTAATTAGTTAGGATATTTATTAATTATGATATTATTCTGATTTGATTAGGATAAATATCTAGGTTAGTTAGATTAGTTTAATTCCGTGTGGATTAGATATTTTAGGATAAGGTTAGTTTTAGGATATTTTTGGATAAGAATTTATTACTCTTTTCCAATAAATTCTAATAGTTTTAGATATTAATTTTGTATTATAAATAGGTTCGAATTCTTCAATAAAATTCAGAGATTATTTGTGTTAAAATTCTTCTTTTGTTAATTCAGAGAAAACTTGTGAGTTTTGTGGTTGGTCCGAAAATTCACTTGATTAGCTACATTGTCGGTTTGTTTTTTGGAGCTGGTTCCACTTTGTGAGTAATAGATCCTTCGAATATCTGTTTGTTGGTCCGGGTTGTTTGAAGTTATTTTTCGCTCGTTTTATGTCCCATCTTTGGAAATCAGCTTTTTAATTTGGTGCTTTATTCGTGGTATTCAAGGGATTTGTGAGCATATCGCTTATAAATCCACATCAATTTGGTATCAGAGCTTTTTTTTAGGGAAAATTAGCCGCAAGGCCTGCAGCAACACTAACTATAGGTCGGGTGCTCAAAATTGCACAATCTTCACCATGTAGAAAGCACCAACTATTTTTTGGGGTGCAGGGCATAGCATAAAAAGTTGGATTTGGATAGTCCTTTAAGATTTTCATGCTGTTTATGGAACTTTTTGACATGTTGATGTGCCCAGCACCGTCTTTTGCACCGGTTAAGGTTTTGCTATTTTGTGCACTCAACTAATTGTTGGTGCTGACTGCTGTGTGACAAATCTTCCCTTGTTTCTATTGTTTACCATTATGTTAAATAGCTTTGCAACTTGCACGTCATTCTTATGCCTGTTTATATCTTATGGGAGGAACCTAATATATGGAAAATTTATCTGTTATTCAGGTACCTAGATATGATTGCAAATCCTGAAGTTGGTGACGTATTTCGTAAGAGAGCAAAGGTCCATTCTTGTTGTTCTCTCTTCCTAAATGAAAACGCCATAATTGATACTTGCTTGGAGATCTTTTATAAGAAAATGAGTTGAAATATCTTCATTATGTTTAGGTTTCCATCAAGTGTAAGGTAGTCTCTCATTAGAGGGAGGTCTGATCATGTCGTTGTTGAGCTTGTAATGCCCTAATGCGCRATAAACTGATGTTTTGTAAAATAACTCTAAGTCTCTAATATTAACAAATGCGACTTTTTGAAGCCTATTAATTATATGCTGATTTCTGTATATTTCTATAGATCATCTCAGAGATTCGGAAGACTGTGGAATCAATGAACTTTGTTGAAATTGAAACTCCAGTTCTACAGGTTTGTGGTCAAATATTACAAGCTATCCCTGGAACTCTGTATACAATTGTTGATTGATAAATTAATATTTTCTGTAAATAAAATCTTAATATATTTTAGAGTACTAGTTATATTTGGGACATACAACAAAATTTAGTTTAATATTATATCCGATGCTTGGTATGTGCCACTGAATGGAATCAAGTGGTGGAGGAAGAGGAGATGGAGGTTTTTATTTTTATTTATTTTTATTTTTTTCTGTCTTGAMCTCAGCCCTTTCTCATCTGAATTCAGTTGTAACCCGGAAGCTCACCTTTCATGAGTGAGTCTGCTTAAATTCTTGCGCCATCACTGTAGGCATGGGGCTTCTGCTCTTGATGGCAATTTGTGAATTTCCACAGTAATTAAGATTCATCTGATAGTGGGTGAATGCGAAAGGACAAGGAAACAGGTGGAACTATCAGCTATGATTGTTGCCTGGACAATTTATTGTTCAACAGGCCCCTAAGCCTTCTGCTCATGGCTGGAAATGGAACCAAGTCTGATGCATAGATGAACTTTCTCAATATTGCCTTTTATTGTTTGTCTTTAATGATTTATGTGAGCACATGTACAGATTAAGCTATAGTATATATAACACCTTTCACTTGGTATTAATTCAGGTTCCGTCCTTGTTATAGTGCAAAATTTAAATTGTTTTCAAATGTTAGTCATTCTTTTTCGTTATTTATCAACTAGGGAGCAGCTGGAGGAGCAGAAGCTAGACCGTTTATTACGTATCATAATTCATTGGGAAGGGATCTGTATCTGCGAATAGCTACTGAGCTTCACTTGAAGAGGATGCTGGTGAGATTTATAATGCTGTATCTCATTGCTTTTGGGTAGTTCTTTCAATAACTAGGCAATTTTTCAGTAACWATATACCCTTTTCTTGTGCATTGTTATTTCTGTGTTCTCTTGTCTTAGTAAATGATACTCAACTTGTGCTGCACTGTAATTACAAAGAAGCCCAGTTTGCTGCTGATCCCTTCTATTGTGTGGTTACCATCTGCTGATGTAGCATGTACCTTTGATGATCAGGTTGGGGGTTTTGAAAAGGTGTATGAAATTGGTAGGATATTCAGAAATGAAGGCCTTTCGACTCGTCACAATCCTGAGTTTACGACTATTGAGGTGATAAACTTGAATTCAGATATCTTTATTTTCCTTATCCCACATCTAGTCTTGCTCTCCCCTTCTATGAAGCYTTGAACTGGATAATGTTTACAAATTTTACGCCTAGAGTACTACCAGTAAATGGATTAACCTTTTAGTCTTCAGTTGTATGAAGCATATTCCGACTATGAAAGCATGATGTTGTTGGTTGAAGAAATTGTCACTCGATGTGCTCTTGCAGTCAGTGGAAAACTTATGATAGAGTATCAGGTGACYTTTACTGCTCCGATTTCGTGTTCTTTCTTTTAAATATACATATATGTAGGCATGGGCATGTCTTTATTGTTCTTGAATTGTGGTGGGGACGTGGGGGTATAAGAGGAATTCTAGTTGTGGTATATATTTGAATATTTGATGAAGCTGTCACCATAATTAGATCTAATCTCAATACCAGAAAAACATATCACAATTATGTATATGATATCTCCTTTGTTTATTGATGTGTATGACTTTGGCATGGTTATGTATGCGTGTGTGTGTTCTTGGGTGGTTGAGCATGTGTGCCAAGTGTGCATGTGAGTTTAGATGTGTGGGTCCAAACTAACTTTATACTCATGAGTCATGTAGTACCCAATGGTATTGTTTTCACATATAATGGTGGATCTAGACTTTGAATTAAGTGGGTTCAAATTGATGTTAAATGAACATCAGTGTCCACTAATGACCATTGTTGAATTGTATTAGCGTATGAGATTTGCTGTAAAAACCTAAATATTGGCTAAAACAAGCCAAATTAGGTTGAATTTAGAATAGGCCATGAGATTTTAATCCTTGAAGATGATTAATTAGGATTAAGTTTAATATTCTATTTCTTCCGTTTCAAATTAGTTGTCGTACTTAAATATTTTATCCTTCACATATAATATGCAAGTACAACAACTAATTTGAAATGGAGGAATCGAGGAAGTATATAAAATTATAAAGAATAATTTAAGAAGGATTAGGAATTTTGATGGCTGAAGGAGTTTTTGGCCTTTAGTTAAATATTTGGTTTGTTTATTACCCTTTTTTTTTCTTTTATTTTTGAGAAAGAATTATTACCCTGTTTTACTATGGGCTCAAGTTTTCTTTTTATATTTTTTTTAACCATCTTCTTTTTCTTTTATCTAATAGAAAAATAAGCAAAAGCAAGCATGTTACTGAATGCTAGATAATGCTCTATATACTATTTTGCCTTTTGAATTACTATAATGAATAAGTGGAACCAAAGATCAAGCAATCTTACAATTTCCCCAAATTTTAGCCTAAATTAAACCATATTCTTAGCAGCTTCACTAGACCCTAGTGGTATCAATAAACACCAAAGTCGTCAACTACAAATCTTGTTTACTTGCCTAGTATTGCGTTCACATCCTTAATACAAATACAACGCATTGCACATATTAATAATTTGGCATCGTGTTCACACGCTTAGGTGCCAATTTTTCCTTCTTGTTTTGCCTTTACACTTTTTAAAATTGTTTTTGAGTGTTTTCACATTGTGCTTAAATATTTGATGTTTTAGTAAAATTTGTTCAAAAAAAATAGTCTTCATCAGAATAAAATGAAAGTTCTTCATATTTGTTTTTATCTCCCCCTTCTTTTCATGTTTATTTGAACAAAATGAAAACCTATTTTATTTTAGTTGCAATGGACACTTTTGTTAATCTGGTGAAAATCTCCTTTAATAAAATTAGTGTTGTGGGTGTTATGCGAAAGCTACATATCAGATATAAATACATTACTTAAAATGACAATGAGTTGTAAATTTATGACCAAATTATGCCCCGATCAATGCAAAAAATGATCAATTAATGCTAATTATTTCCAATGTTTTACCATAAAAGTAATGTTGAAACTTTCTTGCAGGGAATAGATATATCCTTAGAGCGACCTTGGAGGAGGGAGACCATGCATAATCTAGTTAAAGAAGCCTCTGGACTAGACTTTAAGGAGTTTGGTGAGAATCTTGCAGCTGCCAAGGAAGTTACTTTGAATACACTTGGAAGCAGCCTTGAGGCAAAAGACAAATTTGCTATAGATAATTGCCAATCGATTGGTCATGTTCTAAATGAGGTTAGCTTTATCCTTTTTTTTTTTTTTTTTTTTTTTTTTTTCAAAATCTAAACTAATATCTAAATACTTGTCTTATTCTTGTGTTGTGTATATTTTTTTCGTGCTCCATTATGCTTATTCTTGTGTGGGATATATTTTTTGATTTCTCGTGGGTCATTTGCCTCTAGAGCTGCTTATTCCAATTATGTCATTGAGCTTGTTTAAATTTGTGAAGGCTAATGCTTTAAAATTTCAAGCTTGGCTTAAGCTAAATCAAGCCTCCAAAAGATCTAATTCGGGTCATGGGAGAAATCTTAATTTGTTAAATGAATATCCTAAAGTTCGAGTTATAAAATGATGACACAAGAGAATCCATGTACCAGGCCCCATGTAGATAATAATCAACCTGAACCATTATGGTGGGATTAGGCCCATGTAAAACATATATTTGTAGACAACGTTCACCTTTAGTTTTAAAAACTTGAATAAGAAGTTTGAAAAGTAATTCATACGAATTCATACAAAGTACTTCTACTTGTCTCTAGCTTTTGAAATTCCCTTAGAAACCCCAACTCAGTAAACACATTTGCAATTTGCATCTTTTGTTGCAGTAGAGTTATAAACTTAATTGTTGTGCAATATTAAACATTTTTGAAGGTAAATACATTGTACAATTTTCAGTTTACTTTTTTTTAAAAAGTAAACGAGAAAATTGAACATAAAACTCAAAGCACCAGAAGTAGTTTGCTGGTGCATACTTTGCCACAAGCTATTGTGCCGAAAAGAACAAAATATTTTGTCGCGAACTGATGTTTTTACTATTCATGGCTATTTAATTGATGAATTTCATTGTAGTTAAATTAGGAATTTTGTAAGAATTACAAAATTAATAGGTAAAGCGAGGGTAAGTCTTTTTTTTTTTTTTATTTTTTTTTATTTTTTTTATTTTTAAAAAAAAACTATTTTTAAATTGTGTGCTTGTAGCCAAGGGGGAATGGTTGAATGATCTGTGAGATGTGAAAAAAATTCTTTGTTGCAACATAGGAAGTATTAATTTTCAGTTCTTAAGTTAAGAATCTTAACTTAGAACTAAGCTACTTTCCCAAAGGCGCAAAGGCGTGCCTTACTGAAGGCACGCTTATGCCCACACCTTTTTGAGTCAGTTGTAGGAGGACCCGCTTCTAAAGCCCATTCACCAGAGCTCGGAAYACCCTTAGGTCTGATGCGCACTTTTAAAACTAAGGTTTGAAGTTTTGAACTGATACTAATAGGTCAGTCTCATTATCACTTCCAAGTTCCAATAAGGATAAGAGAAAGGTGGAGAAAGCCTATATAGAGAATTTAAACGGTCTCGGTTGATATTTTGTTATTATTCTTTCCAATTTATCTGAACTATCACTTTTCTATCTACCAATAACTTTCTWTTGTGTTTTCTCTCCAGGTCTTTGAGATTGTTGTTGAGCCAAAGCTCCTCCAGCCCACATTTGTCCTAGATTATCCCATTGAAATATCTCCTCTTGCTAAACCACACAGAAGGTAACAAAGATATGGRTATCACTTGCCAGATTGCCCTTTGTCATTTTCATTATAATTGCTTTTTCAGAAGGTAACACCTATTGTGATATTAGCATTTTTTTTTATCTCCTCTATGCTATTCATTTTAGCTTGAATATAGGTAGTAGCAGAGAACATAGATGGCTGTTTTTAACCAAGTTTGAGTTGATGAACATTGTAGAAGCATCTAAACCTTAATGAAAGATCAACCCCATGATTCTTAAGTTGATGTGCTCATGCTATTTTACTCAAATTGGTTTTAGTATTGKAAATGCAACCATTGACTTAATTGCCCCGTCTTTCTTATTTGTACCATTATATTTGAATGATTGCTCTGTCTTTTGAATGCCAAAGATTAGGGACTGTTAGTTTGTATTCTGAATTTACCAACTCTGTTCTAAAATTTGGAACTGAACCATTTGTTTGTGTGTGTGTGTGTGTGTGTGTGTGTGTGAGAGAGAGAGAGAGAGAGAGAGAGAGAGAGGGAGGGGGAGAAGGGAGGGATGGATGGAGGGAGGGACGGAGCTGTTTGAGATCCATGATGAGGAATTATTAAGGTCCTATACTCTGTATTAAGTTTGCAAATTTGGTTTATTGACACACATTTTGAATTGTACTGGTTCTCTAGAATGTTTCTTTGACATGTTTATTCAGAATATATTKTCATGCTACTGTTTCTGCAGCACTGCTGGTTTGACTGAGAGATTCGAACTGTTCATCTGTGGTCGTGAGTTAGCAAATGCATTTTCTGAGCTAACAGATCCTATGGATCAGGTAGGTAACAAAGCTTTAAAGGCTGTAGATGCCTATCTACAAGAATTTTAACAAGAACTGGCAAAATTTTCAGTTTCAAGTAAAAAGTCTTGTTGAAATATCTCTGAGTTTAGGTCTCCCTTCACAAAGATGACTTTCTAATATATTTTGCTTCAGGACTGCTGTGTCTTCTCCCTTGTGCCATATTCATAAAACAACTCCTTAAATTTATAATTTTGATCCCTATTTTATCTGGATTTGATGATTAGCAGCCATACTAGACACCGGRCACCCTGAGTTGGACTGTCTTACAGAGGATTAAATCCACCATCATGGATAGTTTTGAATGCTTTCATTTGGCATGTTTCTGCCAATTTTCGATAAATTTAACTCGTTTTGGACCTACTATCTCTTTTTAATCTACTTTCCCGTTAAATTTTACAAGTTACAACTACTCCATAATCTGTAGTCACATTAACATTCCCTGTATTTTTATTCAGAAGTGTTTAACTAATGTAGGACGGAGGAAATGGTATATCCTCTGTATAATTATATATGCTATGTTACTAGAATAGTGATTGAACAATCATATATGTGCCATGATTCATGACTGCATGAGCCTGTTGACATATAGATTGATCACTTATCCTGAGATACACATGTATTAAGTTACAGCTGTATGGCATGTTTGCATAAATAATTCCCTAGAGTTTTCTCAATGTTCCTGTTCCCTTTGTATTCTAGTATGTTACTATGCAGTTCAAATTGAGTCTATCAAGGCTTATATTTTRTGATTTTACGGGGACAGAGGTTACGTTTGGAAGAGCAAGTTAGGCTGCATAATAAGAAGCAGCTGAAAGCAGATCACAAGGATGATGAAGGCGACGATGATTCCTATGAGGTGACCCTTGATGAAGATTTTTTGACAGCATTGGAGTATGGAATGCCTCCTGCTTCTGGAATGGTTTGTTCTGTTTTCATTTTGTGTGATTTTCTTCATAATTTTTATGTGGTTTGAAGAAGTTGGGAAAGATATGAAGTAAATAGATTGGCATGCGAATGAGGTTTTTGATTGCATGGAATGGCGGAGGAGGATAATTTTAGGTTCATGTAGCCAACCCGACTTATGGTATTAAGGCTTTAATTGATTACATTTTTATTGAGTATCATCGCTATTGTGCAAAGTATATTGATATAGTTCCTTTTTGTTAAATTTTGCAGTGTCTCGAGTATGCATTAGATTGTTTATTTAAGTGGGGGTAGAGGGGAAAAAATTCACTTGTTCTTGAGCTCTTGGGAAATAGAGAAGTAATGGTCAATGTCTGATCCTRGGCGTTGCTTCTCAATGTTTTGTTCCGGGCTATRTGGAGATAACAAACAAAAGCATCGTTAATGCTAATCTACGGGAACTCTTAACTTGCTTGGGGTACATGCTCACACTGAGATGAACTCTACGGGAACTCTTAACTTGCTTGGGGTACATGCTCAAATTGAGATGGACATCACTTGTGTTTCTTTAAAAACAACGTTAATATTGGAAAGGCGGCTGTTGGTGGCCCCAGCCTAGAAGAGCATTTTTGTCTTGTTTGGCAATTGTCTGCTCACTGAATGTATGATCTGACGTAATTATCATAAGCATAGCTTACAAAACTAATTACATTAGCTATCTTTCGTAATCTGTTAGGGAAGAACAGGTGTTAGCGGTTTAAAGTTAGTTTTAAATACGGTTTAAAGTTCTACAGATCTATAAATGCTTGTAAAACCTTTTCATTTCACCACATATCTGGACAAACCTATTATAAGCTCTTTAGAAAGACTCAGCTTAAGGTTTGGCATGGTCAAACACTGCTGGTAAGATATTTTCCAAATTCATCAATTAGCGCATGAGCAGATCTATACACTCTCAGATGTTCTATGTTTTTTTTTTCCTGTGTGTTTTTAATGAACTAACAAGGAGGATTTATTGTGACAGGGATTAGGAATTGACAGGTTAGTGATGCTACTTACAAACTCTGCCAGCATTCGTGATGTTATTGCTTTCCCTGRCCTCAAGGTTCAGAATTAAGTAGTGTGGCATAAAATGGATTGGAGCTGGGATTGAAGGCTTCAACATGTCGACTTTTAACTGACTAAATTCAAGTTTGGAGGATAAAGCTAAGCTTCTTAGATTAGAGTCTATAAGAAAATTTTGGTTGTTCTGACAACAAGAACACATTTTATTCTTTTCATTCATTGGTTTTTTTTTTTTTTTTTTTTTTTTTTTTTTTTTTTTTTTTTTTTTTTTTTTTTTTTTGCGTGAGTGTGCGCACGCGTAAAAGTAAGGTAAAAAAAATGAAAGAATTTTATTTTTTTCATTAATGTTATTTTTTAAATTTTTTTTTGTAGAAATTTGAAAATAGTTACTTATGAGTTATGAATTAAAAAATTTTTGAAACAAACTTGATACAAATTTATATTAATAAAAGAAGTGAAAACTATTAGAGTTCTCTAAATACCAATATTGTTCCTGTGCAATCTCTTGAAAAAAAGCTACTTCCTCATTACTCTCGTAAATCACGTTAAAAAAATTGACCTAAATATAAGCCAAATCAATTTTATCTTTTAATACTGCATGTTTAAAAGTACTTCAAAAATTAACTGCATGTTCTTTCAATAAAAATAGGAAAATACTGCATGTTTTTTAAAAAATAAAATAACCACTTCACTAGAACGCTTCTATTTCTTACTTTTACCTCTTCAACAATTATTATTAAAAGAATGATGTTGATGTAATGATGACATCATTCTATCCACGTGACAACCTTGCATCGTACACTGATGTATAGATTCAACCCATCAAGTAAGTTCACGTGTGAATCACATCGTACGATGATGTCAGAAGCTTATTATTTTTTTTTTTAAAAATTGAAGTAAATTAAATAAACCTCTGTATTAAATTAAATATAAATTAAATACATTACAATAAATATTTAAAAAAACACTTAAATAACATTTAATTTTTTTTAAAAAATAACTTTTTAGAAACTACTTTTGCACAATAACAATTCAAACCAAATTTTTATATATCAAAAGATAATTTAATTATTTACAAAATAATCTGTAGATAAGATAATTGTGTTTAACGTAGCTCTACATAAAACATTAAATTAAATAACTATTTCATTTTTAAATTTAAATACATTACAAATTTAAAGTATCTATTTCACATAAACCTCATATAAACATACTACGTAGTACAGTATATACACTAAATATAGTTAATATTTAAATTTATATACACAAAAAAATTAAATTAATATTTCAAAAATCTTTTAGAAACTAAAAAGAAATTTTAAATGGATTATAAATTAAATTAAAATTTATGTACGGAGTACATCAATAAACTCATATATCAAATAAACTTCATATAAACATAAAGTAATACTCGTTTAACAAACCTAAAAATTTAATATTAAATTTAAATGCACTACAAATTAAATTAAATTTAAAAACCTTCTAAAGCGAAAAAGAGAATTTAATTACATTAGAAAATTAAATTAATTTATGTACGAGGTACATTAGATAAACTCAGATATAAATTAGATAAAAAAACTCTAAATAAGCTAATCGAATTTATCGTAACCAACTAGATAAGAAAAAAATTGCATTTCACGTAGATCTACATAAAAAAGTTAAATTAAATAAATATCTCGTAGTAAGTATTAAATTTAAATGTATTATAAATTTATACTTTAAAAAACCTTCTAGAAACTATAAGATATTGCATTTCACGTTGTTTATACATAAATCAAAATTAAATATATTAAGTTAGAAATATAAGATAAACCTCCTAGAAAATTGATTTTTTCGTAGGAAATACAAATCTTCACTTAATCTTTTCTTATATCATTCTATAATATAATAAACAACTTACATATTGTCACTCTCAACCTGCTCTATATTCACTCTTCCAACTTCGTGTATTTACCATTCTAATACACTACCCTAAAACAGAGTTCCAAGTAACAATCAAAATAAAAATCTAAGCTTTCATTAGAATTCATAATATTTTCATACTAAATTATAAATATACCATGCATCACATGGGTTCTAAACTAGTTTTTAATAAATTAAACATCTATATTAATTCTATCCTTTACATTTCACTTTTAATATAGTAATATTCTATTTTCATTAAATTTGTTTTAATAATATTATATGGACCATTTTTTCCAAATCAAACTAGAAGAGTGTTATAAAGCTTAAGAATTATTTTAAAAATTATCAATATTCTGTCTTATTTTTTAGTATAGATATGAATATTATTTTATTTTATTTTTACATTGGTTACTTTTGTAATAGACTATTCAGTATCCGTTACAAAGCAGTGTTGGGGTGCTTGGAGATCACAATGACATCCTGAGAGTGCGGTTATCTCTGTGTATATATATCGTAGGAATAGTGAAGAAAGTATTTTTTGTTTTGTGTTTTACAGCGTCGACGCGTAGATGATTTAAATTTTAAAGCGTTTTAGGTTTAATTAAATAATTATTTTTTATTATTTTTATCTACTCCATAGTATAATTTATYAAAATATATTAATTRACCAATCATATAGCAGGGGTTTAAGACTAAAAAATAATTTATGTCGACTAAGGTTTTTAATCAAACTCAATGTATTATAGCCTTGCAATTGTAAAGTATAATGAAACCTACAAGTAATTAACATCAATTATCACCGGATACATTTTTAATGCTCGGTGGAATTGCACCGACAAATTCTAGTTCACAATAATCAAACACTTGTTTTGTTTATGAAAGCTTGTTCATTCACAAAGATCAACTAGTCTTTAGCCCATACTAGGCACGAGTGATTCTTTTTTATTACATTTATATGTTATAGTTGTGAAAAARGATAATATGTATACAATGATGAATTAAAATTGTGAATTCCACTTGCATTTAACGATTATAACCTGAAACGATATTACAATATTTAGTTTATTTATGTAAACTAATTTAACACACTTTTAATTTAATAATATGTTTTTCACTAATAAAGGATAAAATATAGAGTATTGTAAAAGACGACAGGAATTTAGGCTAAAGTGTCTTAAATATTGTGTATTTTTTTAAAACATGTTTTTACCACACATCGGGATCTTCTTTAGGATCCTCCTTAACCTCATTATCATGCCCATTGCCTACACTTGTTTGAAATGATTTGACATCAGTAGTATACATCTGATCATACTTCCAAGCTTGATAAGCATCAATGAGAATAGATTCTATGACTTTAAGGGTAAGGCAACACCATCCCTTGTACATAAAACGTGCAGTGTTAGGCAATCAACTGATGATGATAGTTGATAACCTTCTCTTGATTGCGGTCTAGAGCTCCCGATGTGGTAAATTATGGATAAGGAAATTCGATTGGCGTGGTGCAGTGTTGAAATAACCTCGTCTTTTAAGAATATTCGTGTGAGAGTTATTTAGAAAAAGGGCAAGATGGCCAATATAGTCAGAAATGTCTTTCCCCTCATCCATTTCTAACTCATAAGGTGTCGGACTTGGGTAAACTAAACACTTCTTTTGCACTTMCTTTRGAGGAGTCTTCCTTATTATTGTCATCTAACATAAACAATAAAACAAACAAAAAATAACATAAACTAAGTACTTTGAAATAACACATATGTTGAGTCCCCTAGTGTTTTGAGTGATGYCAAACAATTGCAAGAACAGGTACATTGGTCTGATGAATACAYCTGGTCTGAACAGCTGAGATACTGTTCTTGGTCACTTGAAAGATAGTGACATGTATGCTAACAAGTTATATTGTGCAAATTGCTATATGTGTTTGGCATACAGGAATTCCAACTATTGAAGCAGAAAGTCCTTCGAGGAA
>SNQN01011525.1:0-18649 GCA_008642245.1 Bassia scoparia | reverse complement strand
AAGATGGCAATGGCGGGTCGGTCCGCTAGCCACCGTTCATAATTTTTTGAGATTCACACACCGATTTAATATCTTTATGTCTGAAATTTTGGACCTAGATCCAACTCAACAAGGTTTAATGGGCTCTATGGATCCTATATTACGGGTCTTAAATGGGTCTTTCTTAATTTTTTTAAATTAGACATTTATCAATTAATTGTTTTACCTATTTTTATGTTCGTACATGTACGACAATTACCTTAAATATTAAAATAGCTCATAAATCCTTAACATTCAAACCAAGTCACAACTACAGTTATCACCAATATCATCATCAAATACAATAAATTATCGTTAGTTCAATCTCATAGCTAGCTTCAAACACATACACAAATCAGTTATTCATCCACAAAGTTTAGGTGTGTGTGAATACATATATGTGGGTCAAACCAGCGCCCCAGACCGACCCATCCCTTGTGACCCAGACCCGACCAGATTCAATGGGTCTTAAATTTCTATAACCCAACCCTTATAATGGGTCTGGTCTTTGCGCGTCTGGGTTGGGTCCAAGACCCTATGCCATTCTCTACTCGTCGACGAGTGCGTAATTTTAGGATTTTTGGATAAATAACCTAGGTTTTGAAATTTTTGAAATAAATACCTAGTTTCAAAGATTTAATTTAATTAAGTACCTAGGTTGAACATTCTTTAAGTTAATTAGTACCTATGCCTATAGACTTGTTAACAGAGTTGTAACTGTGGGCGCCCACTGATTTTTTTTCTTTTCTTCCTCCTTCTTTACGACATCTCACTTGCTTCACCACCACCACCGTCACCGCACCTTCTCCTCCCCCACAACACCCACGACCCACCAGTCCAACCACCCTATTCCACGCGTCCTTTGCCACGGCACAACCCCACGAAGCAGCTCCCCACAAACATAGCCCGAACCCCCTCCACTCACCCGGCCAACCCGCAGCAGCCAACCAACAACTACCAACACCATATTCACCACTTCGATTCCCAAAACCACTACACATCAAACACAATTTCTGAACAACGGAAACTACGACAGCACAAACCACGCCTCACTTTCAAATGTCCCCCAAATCTGTGTTGGAATTATCCCCAAATCAAATTGGAAGTCTGTGCTGCGATCCGAATTGTTGTTACGTTTCAATCAATCCATAAATTGCAATCTGGCTCGAATTGTTCCCCAAATGAATTCGTGGGTTTCAACCAACCTAGAAAACGTAACGCACAATGAGCAGCGGCGCAACACCAATCGAGGAGAGAGATAGTTTGAGCGTGGTTGGTGGTAGTGTATTAGGTGGTTCGAATGATTGGTCAATGGCACTCATGGTTAGGACTTATTAGGATAGTGGTTGTGGTTTGAATGAGGTTGGTTGTGTTCGTGGTTGGGCGTCGCTAGGATCGTGGTTGGGGTGGTGGTGGTGGGACGAAGGGGAAGGGGGTGATGATGGGTGTGCAATGGTGGTGATGTGGCTTGCCGTGGAGAGAGAGAGAGAGTGACGGAGTAGGGGTGGTGTGGGAGATAGAGTGAAGGAGTAGTAGCAGAAAAAGAAAGGAAAAAAATAAAAAGAAAAAAATGCGGGAGTAAAAACGATAAATTCACCAATGAACGACGTTGATTTTTGGACGGAAATAGGACACTAAGGTCACCGATTTAACAAAGAAATTTCAAACCTAGGTATTTAAGTAAGATAAACTGAAACAGGTTTTATTTTCAAAAATTTTCCAAATCTAGTGTATTTATCCCCAAAAAATCCTAATTTTATTATGGTTTTTCTCACGGTGCCAAGGTCACTTTAATGATAATATATTCATTGTAAATATTTGATAATGTTGTTATTCTCATTAATTTATTTGCTTATAAATGAATTTTCAAGTTTTGAGGGTAATAAATTTCATCAAGTAGTTGGGATAAAAGGCAATTAGAGGGGCATTTTTGTCCTTTCCCAACTACTTATTTGACGGACGAATTGTAATTTACATAGACATTCATCATTATATTAGACGTGATTAATTTTACATAGACGTCATTTTTTTCTTTCTGATTTTGCTTTACCTTGGGGACCACTTGGAGCCCACTAGTCTTTTTAGCTTTTAAAATATGTCAAATCACTAGGAAAAATCGGAACTATTAATCCACTTTTGGTGGTCTGCCCTCAATAATTCACAACCTTCAAAAGTAATTACAGAATAAATCTCAACTTTAAGTATCTCCTAAATATCTGAACTCTCATTTTTGCTACCTTTGTTGATCATTTTGGGCTTGTTCCTATGTAAGAAAAATGAGAGTTCAGATTATTTTAGGAAGACCATCCTAAAGTTGGGATTATTCTGTAATTACTTTGAGGTGATATTGAGAACTGAGACCAGATCATCAAAGAGGTGGATATTAGTTTCCATTTTTCCAAATCACTATTTCTTTTTTGATGGGATGTATATATCCCAAGTACATTGATGGGTTTTATACTTCTCTGTTTCAGTTAAATATGGTAGTGTAATCTTTGTATATATCCTATTAATTGCATATTTTCTATTTAAGATTGATTTGAGTCAAATTTTTATAAAGAATTTGTTATCTTAGCATGTGCCTTCGACACACATTAAAAAAATCGTTTATTAAAAATTATCTTGCTTGAAAATGGCAAATGCTTTTGAATATCATACGGATAAAAGATATACTCCCTCCTGTGTCAATTTATCTTGATTATGATTTGATTTTATAGAAGTCTTCACATAGTTTGAAACATTCAAATATTGAGAGAAGGGTGCTTCTTTTAGAAAATAGTTGAACGTTAAAGAAATTTGTTAAAGGTTTTAAGTAAAAATAAAATCAGTACAATACTAAATCAATTAATAAGTTTAGTTTGTAAAAAAAAGTTCAGTTAGTGGAAATTAAATTAAGCAATATTCAACTGACAAAACAGGGTAAGAAGAGAGAATTTAATAGTAGGAGTATAAAGGATGAGAATGTGAATATTTATACACCAATCAACGTACCATGATTTAATTATGCTAAAATTGTATAATAATATATCAATGAGGAAATTGATAGTATAGATATTAATAATTAAGAAACTGTCAATAAGTTTTAGACTTTTGAGGCATTTTGCGAGAAATTGCGTAAGAATTTTTTTTTAATCCAAAACGCACTATAGTAATTTTGTTTGTGAGTTCATGCCCCCAACATATCATTATTAGTGTGACGCACGATAGAAATTATGTGAGTTGCATGTGACTCTTTCATTTTTTCCCCTTTTTCTCCTATTTATCAACCTGATCCCAATCCAAATGTCGTTTGGCCTTTATCTTCTCACCGTCAATCTCAAAAACTCAAATCTTTACTATCCCTTCCTCTTTACGATTTTCTTCATTACTTTATTTTCTTCGCCAACAACAACAGTCGCAATTTCGATAAAACCATGCAATAAGGGTTGGTGTGGTAATTTTCTTTCCCTAAATAATAGCAATTGGGCACCATCGACGGTTTTAATTTCCACCACCAATCATAACTATTGCCAAACAAAATCCGCAAACAATACATAGACTTTTAACTACTTTTGAAGCCAATTTGAATACTAACACAATTTTCAAATGTGGGTGGTTCACTATTCTGCAAGTTTATGGTTTCGAATTTTGTAATGTTTAAGTGCTCCTGGAATAATGAATGTGCTCATTCGGTTTATAAGTGTTTGAAAAGTGGAGGTTGTGGTGGGTTGTTTGAATTGTTGTGTGGTGGAAGTGTGGTTTGATTTTTAGGCAATCACTTTTCTAGGCATAGTGGTGGTTTAGGAATTCGAGTGGTTTCGAAGGTGGTTGTTGGTAATTGATGATGGTAGTCGGGGGTTGTGGCTTTGTAGTCACATTTGAAAATAGAAAGGAGACCTTTGGTTATCATAACATTAGTTTCGTTGAATTGATAGTATGCTCCCTTTAGTTTAATGTACTAAAAGGTACCCCCCCTCCATGATACACCAAGATACTTACGTATCAAGTGCAAGAGAGGCAGAGTGCCCAAAGTCGTTGGATAATTTCGAATGAGTCTGTTGAAAGGCGTGTCGCGCACTAATAAAGTAATAATATACCTACTAATCCTTCCCGTCCAACTTATGTAGTAGGGCAAGTTAGGGTCGATCTCATAGAGAAGGTTCAATTAATTATTGATCGCTACGAACTACAGTAATCGAGTAAAACAAGAACTGAAAGAAAAAATGGAAACAATAGAGCTACTAGTAAAAGCAAAGAACTAATGTATCTAGGATTAAGTTACCCGCTAATATGAAATCATTAATTTTACCCCATAATCCACAGAAAAAAATTCCAACAGATAGATGTGCCCTATATTAGTACCAAAGATTTCTTCGATCAATCAATGGCTTCCCTAACTATGTAATCCGTACCTATTTTATGAGTCCATACATATTTAGAGACTTTAAGAATACACTAAAGAATCCTTGCAAGTCGCATCACAATTTCGTGATGATTTTCCCAATTTTGAGTCTAGGGTTCTAAATCGATTAAGAGCAACTTTGTCACGAAACTAAACACATTTCAAGTAAGGACTATTCTAGCTCAAATATGACAATAAAATTGAAGGTTTCCCGAAGGTACCAAGAGGAGGGGTGAATTGAGGAATTCGTCCTATTAAATATGCGATTTGAATGTACTATTTAGTCTAGCGCAGTAGACTACTTGAAGACTGGTGCTCGGCAGCGGAATAAGTGTATCTGAACAGTACGTTGTAGAACAAAATATGGAGCAAGAATAATAAAGACACACAAATGTTAAACGGGGTTCACATTCCCAACTTGGGCTACGTCCTCCTATCCTAGTTACTTTTAATTAATTCACTCCGAAATAACAAAGCAAGCAATCTCACTCACATGTACGTGAACTCACACATTACAATTGTCCCCACCACGTCAACCAAGTGTTGCTAGATCGCACTTTAACCAATCATGCACTCGCTATGAAACTATCAAAAGCTACCAATCACCAACCCCTTCGTTGGTAATCAACTCAACTTTCTTTCTTCAATTACTTGACTTGTATAGTTTAACAGAGTATTTCTGAGACTCGCCTTAATAATGTTGTGCACTCTTGTGTATGAACGTTACTTGCTTGATCAGGCTTTTGGACTTTTCTCTCTTCTTCTGTTCTCTCAAATATACACTTTTAAGAACGTGGAGAGAAGTGTCAATGTCGTGAGTCTATAATATATGATATAATATATATTATATATTATAATATATATATATATATATGCATAATATATATATATATTATATATATATATATAATATGATATAATATATTATATATATAGCAAAGAGTTCCACCCTAGCAAATTTACTAGTGATGCAAACACCTAGAATATAAGAGATAAATAAATATATCTACTTCTTATTATTTTAGGAAAGTTCCATAAGATATATTACATACTTAGAACGTGATTATACTTATGTCTACTATTAATTGCATGCTTAAGAATTACCATATATCTCCCAAAACATATATCCACCAGATCATATTAAAGTTTCCATAAAACGCTTTTTAGAAAACGAGTTCCAAAAAAATATTTTTAGAAGAAATCCTTTTCAAAAATCTATTCTTGCTCGACAAGAAGTCTCGATCCGCGTTGGAGAACAGTACAACCTGTTCTCTCCACTGGTGGTCAAAGTCAACCAACCAACTGGTCTTAGTTGCCTTCAACTCTAGAGAGAAGAGTTCAAAAGCCCAATGCAATCAGACCGAATTAATTGACTAACACGAATCAAACACATTCATACACTTAATACAACACGAAGCACTTATTCTAGTCCTAGAACTAATCTTCAATGTTCTTACAACTTCTCGAAGCTCCTTGATCTTCAATTAAAACCTTGATCTTCATCATGATAAGGTAAATGAGAACCATATTTCCCATGATGCTAACTGACCCTCTACCCTGAGACTTTGGAATAATACCTCTGACAAATCGAGTGCAGAATTTTTATACACAACAAAGAAACGACTTTCGGGCGACGCGAACGCACGAGCCGCCGATTTGTTTTTTGGTCGAGGGATAATACAGACTATCTGACGACCGCCTTCAGTCGGTGAGTATTTAAATCCGATACTCGCATAAATCGTCGGTAAATACGCCGAATAACAGTAGGGTCGTGTATTAGCCGAGCCGGTTTTAAATGGTCGGTACCCTCAGTCATTCCAAGCTAAAAGTACCAAACTTTCCGCAATTTACCGACCCGAATTTGGGTCCACGGTGCAACCCTGACCAAGAATGGATTTCGTCTGGTCGGGTACCGACCAAAATTCGGTCTCGGTAAAAGAATTTTTTTTAAAAAAAAAGTTGCCTGCTGCGACCTTACCCAACTCTCACTCATTCATTTTTTATTTTCATTTCAAAGTTTAAACTGCCTGCTGCCTCACAAACCCTCTCTAACCTCACACAAATCCTTACACAACCCTCTCTCACTCACACAAACCCTCCTCGCACTCTCATCGGCACCAGGCGACCACCCTGCCCTCACTCTCGTCTCTCTCTCTCTCCACGCTCGTCTCTCTCACGCGCCGCTCTCTCTTTCTCTCTCACTCCTCCCGGCGACCCCACTATTGCTGCGGAGCCCTAGAAATGCCAGGGACCGTCGTCTCGACTCCCGTTCACTTCGCCGGAGGCATATTGGTAGTCATCTGTGGGTTCAATTTTTTAGGGTTCATTTTTTTTTTAAATTAAATTCAAAGAGCTAAATTCTTAACTGGGTTTGCTCGATTCTCTTGTTTGCGTTGTTACTGTTGTTGCGTTGCTTCTTTGTTGTTGTGGTGGTCCTTATATCTTGTTAGAGTTTTAGTTTTTCAGGTATTGTTCTTCTTCTCCTCTTCTACCACATTTTTGTCTTAATTCTTTTTTAATTCGTTTGAATAATGTAGTATTTGGTGTTAAATATGGAATTTTCAATTGAGATTTGTTCTGAGGTGCGCAACTTCAGGAAATTAAGATGAAGTGGAGCCATTGGTATAAGTTAACATTTGTTGTTCAACAATTGAGGATATTAGATTATGTGCAAATGGATTTGTGAAGGAAGTCTGAATTGAATAATTGCAATCTGAAAATAGGTTTTCTTAAGATCAGATATATCTGAAGCTCCAGATTGTGTCAATGTTTTTAAGGTTATCTTGTTCTTCCTTAATTCCTTTTATGATTAAGAATTCCTTTTGTGACAATGCAAGGTTTTGAGCTGAAGCATCTTGAATTTATGATGTTCTGGATGATATTTTTTGAGCATCTACTTGTTATTATGAAGTAGGGCCTCTATTGTTACTAACACCTGACTGATATGTCCTCTATTTTTGAATTTCACCCTGTACTTTAACCTTCAAGTATTGTGTTTTGTGAATTGTGTTTGCTTAAAGGTTTGGCCAATGATATGAGTTGTAATACTAAACGATTTTTACAATAAAGAATAAATATTATCATATTATTTGTATATTGCTGTCAACTACTTCAAAGATTTTTCTATTATTCTGTATGGTTCCCTTGAACTTTACTTGAGTTCTTGATGCCTTTGCTGGATGTTTTACGTCCTTATCTTTTAATAGGATTCAAATCATTTGCTTTTGTCAAAAACAAATAGACAAAGAAAGTGTTAAGATAACCAACCCTGTTTCAACAATTGCTGTGGGGAAAGGGTTTACTGCATTTTCCAATGTTGCGACTTGCAGTTTTAGCGGTGTGTTTATAACTCTCATACTTGTTTCTCAATTGATTGATGTATGACATATGTGAGTAATAATGTCAAACTATTTTAGATTATTGTGGCAAAAACACACTGTTTCTTTGTATAAGACTAAGTTAAACTATTAGGTTGAGAAAAAATCTTCCTGAACTAATGCATTCAATAGATCAATGTCTAAAATCGTTGTTCTTTCACTAAACCACTCCCTAGTTTTCCTTGACACAGTTTTAGGGCTGCTTCCAATAGATTCGATCAATGCTAATCAGTTGGGCTTTGGTTTATCTAGCTCTAGAATTATTTTTTTTGCTTGAAAGATTAGGTTATTAGAATTGGGATTAATGAAAAATCTAAGAAGTATGGTAATAACGCACTCAGCACAGTTGTGGGTTAATGGTGGGGGAGGATAAACTAACAAGATGAAATAGCGGTCTGAGATGTTTGCTATTAGCTGTAATAGCAAGTATTGAGCTAGTCAGTTTAGGGGTTAGAGCCTTGTGAGCATGTCTTGCCACATTTGATATCTACCTAATTAATATATTGTTTAAAGGGAAAGAGCTTTGTCTGTCTTTCAATTTGAGCTCTAAATTAAGCTGATAAATTCTTTTCTTGTTCAGTTCTTTCGTGAGCTCAATACCTATTAGCGACAGTGTTTTAGTGTAGGAGATTCTTTTGCGTTTACTTCTTAAATCCGATGCGGCTTTTTAGCATTTTTTTTTTTGTTTTATTGCTTGGAAGTGAAATGGAAGTTCAGGTGTTAGTTTGAGATCAGTGAATTTCTTGGCAACAAATGCTTAACGTGTGATTACTTGTTGCCTATTCTATAGACATCCGTAGTTGGACTTATGAGTTGTGACCGTGTCCTGTTAATTTTCTGTTGTTTCCCATTACGGCATTAACGAACCCATATGCCCACTGGTTTGAAGTGAAATGGAGATTCAGTTGTCGTTCTTTTCCATAAATGTAGATTTCGCTCATCTTAAGTAATAGCCTCTATTGTTACTTGCAGAGCTGAGCTGATCATATGGCAATACTTTCAAAACTTGAGCAGTTTTGCTTGTCAATGTCACAGTTGGGGTATTGAACTGGCCTGCATATTTTCAAGTACGGACTGTGGAGAGTTGTCTATATATGGTTATGGTTTATTTGAACTAGTCACGAGTCACAACCCATTTGCCAAACACTAATTCAGTAATTCTCTATAGTCACTAATTCACACACAAGTCAGAACAGCGGGAAAAGCAAAGGGTTCTATTATCTATACGATACTTGTATACTTGTATTAGTGGCAGAGGGGTAATTGATAATCAAAACAACGAAAATGGGCAAAGAAGGTGATTTGTGGGATGATTCTGCTCTCATCAATGCTTTCGATGAAGCCATTTCCAAGTATAAGGTACTTCCTTTTCTTTCTCAAATCACTTTTTTTTTCTTTTTCTTTTTCTTTTTTTGACATGTATTAACGATTCTCTTTTGCTGAAAATGTATTAATGATTTTAGCAGAAAATGCATGGTAAAGGGTGCAAAGAGAACACAACTACTAATTCTGCTGATTCTGTTTCATTCGATGCTGCTCAAGCAGATGACTGGTATGACCCTTTTAATTTTGGTGTTCTTTTCTAGGGTTTTCTGGTTGCAGTACATAATATTGTATGGTTTTGATGTATCGCATGAATTAAGGTTGCAGTACATAATATTGAATTAAGGCTGTATGGTTTTCTGGTTGCAGTACATATTYTTGATTGAAATTGTTGGGGAAAATGTGTACTTATCTTTGTAAGRAGCAAGTGTGAATGTGTGATGATTGGTTAATGGGGTTTTAAGAACTATAATGTGTCATGGTTTTGCAATATTTAAGATATATGTCCTGCGTGAGGAAATTATATTCATAGAACAATATTTTATGGTTTTTGGGATGTCRGGGGAAATAATGRTGTTATGTGTGCTGAAGAATTGATYTTGAACTTTCTSAAGGCTCGTGTACTTGAGACYAGTGGTGAGGATTGAGGAAGGTGGGAAGGATTTAAAGTATTGCAAGGGTTTTGTTGGCTAGATGCCTAGATCATGTCAGGACTCAGGATTGGAATTATTCAATGATAAAGTTGGAAGTGAGAAATAGTGTTGATGGATAAAAAGTGATATTGTTAATGTTTGTACCGTTTCACATATGTTTGGATAGCGAGAAGGAGGAAAGGAAGAGGAAACTATGGTGCATTTTCCCCAAATTCTTAACTTTGGAGGGAATTGAACTTTTAAAGACAAAGAGGGAATGGTCCCTCTTCTCCTCCTTCTCCTCCCAAACTCTTTTCTCAATACATAGAAGACTTGTCCCACTCCTTTATTACCTTCCATTTTCTTCAATTCAGAACATTACTGTCTGTTTAGCTCTTGGACAGTTTAGTTTTGTATCTTGCAAAGTTCAAAACTGCACAAGTACGGATTCTTGTTTTCATTCTGGACGATTTTGCACCCTAATTTTCAATATACCAACGCTTGTTAGAATGTTTGTATGTATGACACTGGAGCTGCGCTGACTCATATACGTACTAGCTAGTGGGTGAAAGTAAAGATTAGGAATTTTGAGACTTGAGGAATTTTCATATGTCTATGGCCAGTCATATCAGGAATGGAATTATTAACAATAAGCTTTGCTTGGTAGGAGTGAGAACGATATTTCAGTGGACTAGGAATAGTAATATTGTTTAGTGATTGGGTTTTTTACAATAGTGTTTCTCTTGTCCTTCGTTCTGACTAGAAGTATTTGTTAACATTCTGAAAAATTTGCATTTATTGCATCTTCATTAATTACCATTACAAGCCTTGTTTGAAATGTTTAGATTTAAATTGGAGCTGAAGATTCAAGTAAGAATTTTTTGTATTGATCATGTATTGAAGTGGGCGATGGTAAATTAGCTTATATTTTGTGGTGTTCAATTTCATACTCATTCACTAGCTAGGTTCGTTTACTCTTTGTTCAAGTGATTCAAAGGAGTTTTTGTGTAAGGATATCTGATTTACTTTCAAAGATGTTAAAAAAATGAACTCACGCACTAATTACGCAAATAAGATTTTCTTTGTTAGAGATATTTAGGATCTGACATATGTTATACTTTTTTTTTTTTTGCTGTGTTGTGTTTTTATGGTCATGTAAGAACCTCTCCTGATGAATCTAATTTGTGAGAGGTTAAGAGTAGAACTTTGCCTGATGTTCTTATTTTTTTTTAATTTAAGATGGGCATCTTCTCTAGTTCTAGAAGATTAGTGGTTTTGGTAACAACAAACTCTGAGAAGTATTTTGGCTTCCTACAAAACTAATGATTATGCTGGAGTTAGTATGATCAGTTTCAGGAAAATGCTAGTAATTGATCGTTCTATGGAATATAAGAAGATTAGTCATTTTGAAAAATTTTCATTTGTGAATACTTGTAGGTAGGCTGGAGGCACAAAATCCATTAGACTTGACCATATCATTCATAACTGCAGCAACATAATTACTCTGTTGAAGGAGTATGGGGATGCATGATGAATTGCGCTGATATAAAGCAGTATTAGTATGGATAGATATTGTTTTTGCTTCTTTGTTCAAGACTTGTAACAGAGTCTGGCAGCGGTCGGTCAATTTATGTTATGATTAAGGAATCTGTTTTTATTTTTTTTTTTTTTTTTATTCTCTATCCATTTTCTGATGTCATGGCATAGTACTCTGAGACATGTGATGGGGGAACGGAAGTTCTCATGGCCAAGCCTGAAGTGGGAGTAGAAAGTCGGAAATCTGACTAAAAAATGTGAAGTTTGCAGATTAGAGCTTCCATTGCAGATCACGCGACAATGGGTCAAGTAATTGCCTTTACACAAGATCAGTCCCTAATTGATCCGGACACCAACAGGATGGATGATTACAATGAGCTTTATAAACATTATTATGAAGATTGAAGACAGATAGGCAAAGATTCTACGAAGATTGCAGAACTTCATATTGGGATTATTCAATATCCTAGTGAAATACTTCTGGCTTTGGCATGGGCCAACAGTTCTTGCTACCAAAATATCAATCTCCAAAAGTAAGTACATGCGGAACAATGGGTCGTTTCATGCTGCGTATGCTGTCATGCTCCATGGTTCTCTGCTTTCTACTCCTCCTTATGGCCTGTGTTTCTGCTTTATCTTTCCGTGGATCCTTCAGCAACAAGATCGGAAAACAGCAATGTAGATCGAAGGTGTTTCATGATAGTTAAGACAGCATTGGAGCTGCAGGAAAGCATTTCCTCATTAAGAATAAATTGGTAATTGTTTTTTTCTTTCTTTCTTTGTTGTTTTTTTTTTTTTTTTTTTTTTTTTTTTTTTTTTTTTTTTTTGGTGGTATTAATGTGGGCTTTCTAAAGCTCTACTAATCTGTCATTTCATTGAACTACTGTCAATTATTGTTGCTTTCAAACTTCTCAAACCTTTTTGGTTGATTAGCCTGCCTCATCTGTTTTTTAGTTTTTATTTGTTTAATTTTGTAATCTTCTGGTGGAGAGAATCTAGTGACGAAATTCAAGGCAATATCGAAACACGATTTTGCGTWTTCAACTGGCATTACTCATWTCACATGCTTCACTGCTTTGTCCATGATACTGTWTGAATTTGCAAACTTCATGACTGACTTGAAGTCTACTTGTTTATTTGAATGTCATTATAGTAGTAGTAATATGATTGAGCATGAGGGCAAGAGCTTCATTATTGGTGGACTGGCCTGTGATTGCTCACTTAGCAATTACAAGAATCATGAGTTAATTACTGAGTATTAMGAATCTGTGTTCTTTACTGCATAATGTGCTTATACCTTTTTTATGGGATGCAGAATCAGAGCAGAACATTTTGAACAATGGAGCAAAARTGAGCACAACCTCTGGAACAGATCTTAGCACAGTCCTGAATGCGTGGTATTCTGCAGGGTTTTACACTGGCAAGTAAGTATTCTCCATTGTTGTCAAGTTTGGAGAAACTTAGTCCCGTTTACATTCCCTTCCTGTTGTGCTAATGATGTATATCAGCTATAGCTATATTTTGTCTGTGTGAATGTGTGACTCCCAATAATCAATTCTGGCCATCGATTGCTAATCTTATGTTCTTTACGATGGCTGAATATATAGGTTCAATTGACCAAAACATTTAGTGGACCAGAAATGTCCTAAATTGCAATATAGGGGTTGAAGTCCCAATTTTTCTTTCTGCAGATTACATGAATAATTGTTTTAATAGCGAGCTCATAAAATTTGTAATGACATAATGGCTTTATGTATTTGATTCTGGTATTTTGGTAATCATGTACTCCCTCCGTAACGAAAACTTTCAACAAATGGATTAAGGCCCCTAAGATTTCAAAATAAGCTAATGAATAATTAGTGAACAATTTAATGTTGTGGTCCCTTTAAAAAAAAGAGGGAAAGAAAAGTAGGGAAAAAAAAGACAAAAAAGTTGTGGTTTCTTCCAAGATAAGTGTGTAGATTAAGTTTAGTTTTGGAAATTAAAAGGGGGTAATATGGTAATTTTGTCATTAAAAAGTTACCAAATAAAGAAAGTTGTAAAATTGTTGAAAATTTTTTGTTACACCTAAAAAAGGTACTGTTGAAAGTTTTTCGTTACGTAGGGAGTAACACTTAAAACTTTAACTTGAGTTTTATCTTCATGGAGTAAACCTGCAAATTCAGCTTACAGATTATTCTTCATGGAAGCTACTTAACTCACATATTGAACTTTTTATTGATATACCACCATGTCAATTTCGCCAAAAACAAATATAATAATCAATCAAAGCCTTAATCCTACAAGTGGGGTTGACTACATAAATCAAAAGTGATTATTTTGTGTATTCATCCACAAAGATTTTTCTTCTCCATTGCTAAGATCGAGAACTCCATGATCCCACTCTTTGTACCAGTGCGCAGTCTTTGTCTTACATTTCGAAACCAACGCAACCGACTTCCCCTTAGTGTACTTGCAATATATCATATATGTGACATCAACTTTCTTGTGGATAATTATTTTTMATACTATCCCTTAAGAGTGTTCTTGCGCATGCACCTACCTTTTTTATGTGTTCTCTTAGAAATCCAACATTTTTGTACCATAGAGCAAACACTAGCCTTATGGCATACCTATAGAATTTCCCCTTCAACTTTAATGGGATGCTTCCATCACACAACACTCTCGTGGTTGCTTTCCATTTAATCCACCATGACTTAGAGCCCCCCTCACTGACCCGTGTGTCCTAAAACAATCAACACACTCCGTCAAACTTAACTTTAAACCTCTAGATTCCTACCCTTCAGCCTATTGCTCCAATTGCATTAACACCTGTATTACTTTCATCCACTAAAATGATTCATTTGCAAACACTTACAACATGAAACCTCATCTGTTACTCATCTAGATGTGGCAAAGAAAAGGCTTTGACGTCAACCCTTAGTGCAATCCAAATGTTATAGGGAAGTCTTTGTTAACATCACCACAATCCTCACATTGTTACATACATTATCTTAATGAGATCAATATACTTTAGTGGATATACTCATGGAATATCTTTTTTCAATATTGCCTACCAAAGTACATCTCTTGGAACCTTGTATAGACTCATTAGCCTTCTCTAATCAATGAAAACATATGGAGGTCCTTCTTCCTTGCCTATAAAAAACACTACTTCAGATGAAGAGAAATCCCTACTTCACTAGGAATCCTGGAAACTACTGATGAATTTAATATAATAGGAAGTTTTCTGGTGTATTTGTACTATTACTGATGTAAAACACAAATATTTTCTGAATAATTAATAAGAAAAGGAAATTGCATGCTATGATTGAAAGAATACAAATAGCATATCTCGTGATATGAATCCAAATGATTTTAGACCATCAACTCTCTCGTCTAATGACTTACAAATTTTTGAGTATTACTCTTCCCAGTTCTAACTCAGCTAAATAGATTCATGACACATAATACAAAAGTCAACTTCCTAATTAAACACCCATGCTTAGAAAATAAGTTTGTCTTATGCTCACTCTTGAGTAATCATGCTTCCTTGTTGTCTGTTCAATCTCATCATGGTTTGTATCTCAGATAGTAACATGACTTGTTAGTTGACGACAATTGCTTTTGAGGATGTCTTCTCTTTCTGAGTAGTACCTGTAAGGGTGTTCTTTGACCGCCATTCTCCATGCCGATCTGTCAGGTTATTACATACTACCCCCGGGTGACATCCACTTGTCCTCAGGTGAACAAACGAAAACCTGAACCAGGTCGCTCCCACGACAAGCATTCGGATTCCCGCTAGCCTGACACCATAGAGTCTTCCAATTGTGGTCAGAGTCCTAAACTTCGCGAGCATTGATATCAAATATGTCCGTTGCCGAGCCGAGAAGAAATCATCACAGAGACGGATCGTCTGTGTCGGTTTATTTGTCAATACCGTTGTCTATAATACTTCGACCATTCCTAAGGATACACTGAATCTTCCACCACCCAAGCACTGAATCTTCGCCGCTTGATCAAGGATGTAATAGAGAGTGAATGTTGGGTGGCTCGAATCGACCAGTACACCGACGTACCGCTCGACTTCCCTTTGAATTTAAAAGTATTCGGGACAGAATGCCAAGATGGAGTGTAGAGTGATGCCTTCCCACTGAAACTATACGGTCGCCCCCCCCCTGTTGCTCATGCTCTGTCGTCCTTCTTCCGCTATACACTCAGTCCTTGCGCTGCTCGTGTGTAATCTCCCCAACGCGTTCATCGCACTGGAAACAAATGGCCCTTTTCGATGCTCTTGCAGATCACCTTCAGGAGTCTTGTGTTTCTCCCGAATTGTTGAACTTTGCCAACTTGGTTGGACCACATAAATCCTTGAAGGACTTTGGTGGCTTGGCGCAAGTCTTACTCGATCAGATTGGCAAAGCCCAAGAGAACGGTGGACGTTCGAGCGGATCGGATCTGAGTCGTTCGTACCGAATCAGACGAACGGCCACCAATGCTAGTGCTTCGCGAATCAGTCGTATCGTCTAGCCCTTTTCGCTACTAGCAAACTCTGATCTGAGCAGGTAGCGGCCAAAATTAGTTTTACAGTGTTTTAATGGAGAGTTCGCAAGTTGAAATATACAACTGTGAAAGAATAACTTTTGTTCTTTGTTCAACATTGAAGCGATGAGCGGTAGAAAGGGAAGATGTGATAAAGAAGGGAGTGAGGCTAAATGGGAATTGGAAGTTAGGGTGTTGGTATGTGGAATATGATGTTGAGAATAGAATGTCTAATCCCAATTGGCTAAATCTCATGTTTGTTTTTGGAATGGATTATTTTAAGGGCTATTCCCTTATGTATTACCTAGGGGTTTATTGGCAGATTCGATTTTCTTTCCTTTTTCCTTTTTTTTTGCTCAAACCTATTTCTACATCCTATTTTATTTCCTTTTTTTCCATTTGAAATCCTCATTTATTCCCAAATCAATACCAAACAAGGGATTAGGATAATTTTATCAATTCCCACATTTCAATTCCCATTRCCATRCTATATTACCCAAATTCCCATTCCCACTTGCCAAACGCCCCGTAAGGGTTTTATTTCTTTCTTTTTTTTATTGGAACCCACGTGCTCCTTTAATGGCTACGATTTACTAAGTGTCTAAGTACTCTAGCTCTACAATACAGTGTATTACAGTTGTATAGCAACACTTTTTTAGTTTTATTTTTAAAAATCTTTTTTATCTTTTCAACTATCAAGTACAGTACAATTATAATTATTACTCTACAGTAACTTTTTGAATGAATTACTCTATAGTAATAGTATTTCATGGTCCTCTTTAAAATATTATTTGTTTAAATTTTATTTTTTTACAAAGTACTTTTATAATACATATTAAATTTAAGTATATATTATAGTACCATCGTTCCCGATTCACTAGGGGGTAGCGTATCGCGTATCCGTTTTCGTACCCCGTTTCGAATCGAATCCCGTACATTGTAACATTGAGGAAGCCCATAAGTTTGAACTAGCCCAACTGCTTCTGCCCAAAACTTGTTAGGCATTGCCTTATCCCTGAGCATTTATTTGCCATCTCCATGACGGTTTTGTTCTTTCTTTTGGTCACACCATTTTGTTGTGGTGTGTCTTGAACTGTAAATTGATGAGGTATAATTCRGCATCACAAAATTTATTGAATTCTGACGAGGTATACTCTATTCCATRGTTGCTTCTGTTGAACTTTCTTTCTCAACATAATTCTTGAATTTGTTAAATATTTTACAGAAATCTGAACGATCTTTCATGAAATATACCCATGTCATTCGAGAATAATCATCAATGAATAAGATGAAATATTTGCTATCATCGAGAGGAGTTCTCATTGGATCATATACATCTGTATGTACGAGTTGTAATTTCTTTATTGCTCTTCGTGCAAGTCCCTTCGGAAATGGTTGCCTTGTCACTTTTCCCAATTGACAACCAATTATAAAACCAATTATATCCGACATAACTGTCATATCTCTCACCYTATTTTTTTGTTAAAGAAGTTTTAGATTCTGAAAATTACTATGATCAAAGCGTTTGTGACACAGCCACYTAGCTTCATCTCCTTGAGCTTATATTACCTCTTCTTTTCCTTAATATTCCCAATTTAAAGGAAAACATTTATGTTGCATCTTAATATTAGCAACTTGATTTTTTTGTGGGTCTAATATTGCGCATGACTCAAAATGGATAGAATATACATTTTGAACCATTTGYGGAACACTGAGCAAATTTTGATTTAAACCAGGGACATAAAGAACATCTTTAATGAATTTTGTCCCTTGTTTTGTCTGAATAGCGATTGTGCCTTTGCCTTCAGACTTCACCATTGACTCATTACCCATTTTTATAGGAACTTTAACGGATGTGTCAATGTTGGTGAAAATTTCATATTGCTTTGTCATATGATTTGTGCATCCGCTATCTATAAGCCAATCATCTTTTTTCATAGTATTATTTTGATTTGCATAGAATAGATAGTCTTTTTCATCAATTGTCTCTGAAACGCTTGCTTATTGCTAATGCTTCCACATCCTTGCAGGTATCTAACTTGAGTTTTGGCTAATGCTTCATTTTTTCAGGTATCTAACAGAGCAATCTCTTGCAAAGAAGCAACATGATTAAACTCTCATATCTTCAGTAAGCAAGCTGTTGTGTGACTGTGCTGGTGTGTGGCAAAGCGAAGTGATCGTAAGCTTATAACAGCTAATCGGTGGCAAACTATATTCAATTATCCTGCAACCCTTCAGTTACATTCTTGATGATGTGCTGCTATGGGAACTTCTCTGAGTATCAACACTCAAGTGGCCATCTACAGTCCATGTCTCCATGAGCCAGCAGTGAAGGATRGGAAGTATTTTGTGCCTGCTGTAACACATCCCCCCGGCCCCCCTCCCTCCTCCTCTTGCCACATTTTCTTATAACTTTACGTACGCCACTTTTAAGAAAATTAAAGCGATGTTTGCACAGTAAGTGCGTTTAAAATGTTACTAATTATCTTTGTATTGTCAAACTACTAAGATGTTTATGTGGATCAATTTTCTTGAAACTAATAAGGATGTATGTGTAGAATATTTTGTGTATGGATAAGGACATAAGGTTTCTGAATGCAAGTTAGAAAGCTAATTTATTACGGAGTACATTCTACTACGTCMTATGCAAGGTAGAGTATAATGTGCATACAAGGTTTCTTCAAGTGAAAGTGAAATCTCTTAACCCTTGATAATACAAACAAAAGCTGGTGTGCAAATTATTTACTCAGTTCTTTGCCAAAAATAAAAAACAAATAAAAAATAAAAAAATTATGTACTTAGTTGAGTAGATTTGTACAATCAGAACAAGGAGGCATGGAAGCAAGAAAGCTTTTGTAACA
>SNQN01011524.1:0-18651 GCA_008642245.1 Bassia scoparia | reverse complement strand
TGGGGTGACTCATGAGGCTTTGATGGTAGTGGTGTTTGATGTTTTTCCAGTTGGGCCAAGGAGGTATAGGATTAGGCTTTTTTGTGGATGATGGAGGGTCAAGAGACATGGGCCTTTTGTGGAGGTAGGATGTGTTTGACTACTTCTTGCCTCTTTGGGCCCCAGAGACAAGTTGCGAGTGTTTGCTATCTTGCTGAAATCAAGAAATTACACTTTAGAACCCAGAAACAAAAGATTGGTCTACTTGAAAACTCTTAAGAACAAACCTAACTCAGTCTTGAGGTTCTGGACTTAAGGAACTGAACTCGAAAGTAGACTTGAATGGGCTAGACCTAAATCTGATTTAAGGTGCTAGACTCGAGAAAGATTCAAACCTAAGATGGGCCTATTTCAGAATTAAGGACCTCTTAGACCTACGAGCCATTTGAAATTGAATGGGCCTAGGGTTGAGTCTATGATCGAACCTAGTTCAGTTTTAAGGTTCTTGGATTGAAGTTGAAGTGAACCTAATTCAGATTTAAGGCCTTTGGGTTGAAATTGAATTGAACCTAATTCAGACTTAAGGTTCTTGAATTGTGAATTGAATTGAATTGAACCTAATTTAGGTTTAAGGTTCAAAAGGTCGAATCTAAGTCAGATTTAAGACTCTTGGATTGGAATCGAACCTAGGTCAGATTCTAGGTCGAATGGAGTTTGAAATTGAATTGGATTGGAATGGGCCTAATGGATCAACAAACTTCATGTCTTGAACCATAGATTAAGAGACTGGGCTGGACTGAATGAAGAGTCACAAGTTAACAAGCACATTGATTGAAACACAAAACCAATTATTCACTTAAGGTCAGGATCTAAGTGAACTATAAGTCGGCTTGGTTAAGTCTGACAGTGTACCATGCCTAAAAGTAGAGCTGGGTCCAATTTCACCACCACAATATTGGTGATGTATGGCCGAGATACCCCTTATATGCACGCATCTCGTAACACGTGCATACGCGGCATGGGCGGGATAGGACTTACCTTAGCCATGTGATCCATTAACCACATGCAACCAAGATAAAATCCACCCTTAAGGTGATCTCGAGCATAGAACATGCCCATATTGAGACCAAGGTGCCTAAGACATGACCCTATTCGAAGGGTCACAAGCAAAATTCAATTGATTATGAATATGGAACTACGAGACTTTCAAGTCTGTCCACTCACCAAATGGTGATTATCCCCAGTGAAGTCGCCAAAAACTGTAGGTCGCCCCGCCTTAGGCAGGGGCGTGTCTCAGCTTCAGTGTCATGGAGTTGAGCCATGGAATCCGCATGTGAATGCGTTGGGGTGTGTCGTCGAATTGAGGGGATCGCCACCGTGCCTATATAGGTTATTCACGGACGCCCGAAACATTGGTGCCAAATTAATGGCCCCACGTCCAATCAAGTAACCAGTCGTGGGTTCGGGGACACGGTACGAATCAGATCTGTAACCCAATTCGCCCGCATGTAGCGGCCTCTACTCGGTCTCATTGTAGTTCCATAAATCATAACAATTGAATTCAAAAGAGCCTATTGATTTGACTTTGAAAGTGCATTGATTACTAGGTGGGTTGCTATTATAAACAAACCAAGACTTCTACAATGGATAAGGCGGTTCACTTGATTGTTAGTCAATGTTAATAAGGTGCTTAGAAAACCGGTCGTCCATGATTATCTGACTTTAATGTGACAACGATTAAATTCCGGTCTTGTTTAAGCAATATATACAAGTGTGATTGAATATATATACATAAGACATGAAAAACAAAGGTTAGTAAGGCATAATAATATGTATATGTGTCCTCCTCACCTTGTCACTGCAAACAATCAAATCGTTAGAACAAAACTCAAAGGAATCGCCTTTCGATTGAATTGCTAATTGAGACAAACAAACGCGTTAGTATTGACAATAACAATATGTATAATAATGAAAGCCAAAAACCATGGAAACAATGAAAATATGAATAAAATCCTACATATTTACATGAAACCATTAACAAGTGAGTTTCTACATTGCTTTAATTGAATTAAAACTCAAAATAATGGTTAATCAAATTAAAAGAGACAAAAGGAATTGAAAAAGAGTGAAAGAAAGGTTTTTGGTGAGTAATCTCAGATTTATACCCTTATTTCGCTTGTTGATTCGAAGAGAATCGATGCTTTGAATTGAAATCGAATGTGTTTTGAGTGTTTTGAGAGTGTATAGATGTGTCTCGTGACTTGTGTCTGTAGTGTGAGTTGTGAAGTGTATTGAAAGTCGTGTCAAGTGAAGGTTTCAAGTCGTGAATTGTGCGTATGAAGTCGTGTCTCGAACTGAGCAAGGCAGGGAGTATTTATAGGCACGAGGCAAAACGAGGCAGGAAAAATCCCTGCGTATATACGCTGGAGATGAGCGTATATACGCAGGTGAGGAGCGTATATACGCTCATTCCAGCGTATATACGCTTCTCAATTGGCTTGATTTTTTGGCAAATACGTAGAGTATTGTTGAGCGTATATACGCTCAAATGGAGCGTATATACGCTCATCAGGAGCGTATATACGCTCCATTTCAGCGTATATACGCTCAATGGTTTTGTATATTTTTTCCAAAAACCTCGATATGTTTTGATTTCCTCCGATTTTATTCGTGATTTCCCTTGATTCGACGTCACCTAGACACCCTTGCTCTCCAAGCAAGGAGTTCTAGAATGTTCTAGAAGGTTCCACGTATTTCCGGAGTATTTTTCTAATTATTCACGTATTTTCTGCGTATTCTGCGTATTTAAACATTGCAAAATTCATAGAAAATCATAGAACAATCAGAAAAATAATTTAAAAATATTGGCGGATTCAGAAAAATGTGACGCACATGATGGAAAACAAAAAGCACGAGAATCGCCAGCTTAACATGTTTGAAAACCTTTGAAAACCTTTGAGTTTATCGAGAAAACCGAAAGAAAATATGTTTGCCTTGTAAGTGACCTTTGCTCAATAATTCCGAGTACGACCTCACGTATTTCCAACTTTCGTGAGTTCAAAGCATCTTTTCCGAGTCGAAACAAACGCGAGACGCGGTATATTTCATCACGGATTACTCATTTGGGGAGACACATTTTCAGGTGTCTACACAACTGAAGAAAACCACTGACAATGAAGATCAGTGGAATAGAGCAAACAACATGGTCATATCATGGATCATGGGAAGTGTATCAGAAACCATAAAAAAAATCAATCATCTATGTCAACTCAGCCAAGGAAATGTGGAGCCAACTTCAGAGAAGGTTCATGCTCACACATGGAGCAAGGAAGTACAAGCTCAACAAGGATGCATATGAAGTGATGCAGAATGGAAGGTCAGTGAATGAGTATTACACTGTTATGAAAATACTGTGGGAGGAGATCGATGCACTCCACAACTGCCCACCAATTACTGAGTTGACACCTGAGATTAAGGCATACATAGATGCAATGAAGCTCCAAACAGAAGAGTTGAGACTCTTCCAATTCTTATTCGATCTGGATGATGAGTATGCTTTCCACAGAAGTCAGATCTTGATGCAAACCCCTCTCCCATCTGTAGAAGATGTGTGTGCCCAACTGCAACAAGCAGAGTCTCAAAAACTGCTCAAAAATGACAAACAAGAGTCAGACATGGCAGCCATGATGAGTAAAGGGAAAGAAGGATGTGGAGTGTGTGGACTGAAGAACCATGCAACAGAAGACTGTTGGGAAGTGAAGGGATACCCCAAGAATCATCCAAAGGCAAGAAAAATGAAGTGAAAATGAAAGGAAGAAGAGTCAGGAAGAAAGGAGTATGAGAAGAAAGCATACAAGAAGAAGGGTGGTGTGAAGAAGAAGTTTGCTGGAAATGCTGAGATGAAGAGTGAAGAAGATAGGCTAACAAGTCTGCAACAACAAGTAGAGCAGCTTCAACAAGCCTTAAAATTGATGCCAGGAACATCAAAGGGTGAGAAAGTTGGGTTTGAGACAGAGGATGAAGTTGATAACAACTTTGCAGGTATGGTGTTGTGTAATAATGTGAATATTATGGATAACGAATGGATTGTGGACTCAGGAGCCACCCATCACATGACTTGTGACATAAAATGCATGTCTAACCCTGTAGCAAGTAGAGTAGAAAACAATATAAAGTTACCAAATGGTAAAAAGGCTGCTATCACACACACAGGAACAGTATATCTCAAAAATGGACTCACCTTAACTAATGTTCTGTGTGTGCCTGAGTTTCAACACAATCTCATATCAGTGGGAAAATTGGTTAAACATGGGAAATGTGAAGTCATTTTTAAGCCTGATATGTGTATTATTCAGGACTGTGCTACAAGGGAAATTAGGGTGCAGGCAGGAAAGAAGAGTGGATTATATAGCTTTGTTCAAGGATCAAGAAAGGAGTTGCAGGGAGTACTAGAAGTAAGGAACAAAGGTCATGAAGTGAAGGAAATGAAGAAAAATGAAACTTCTTATGTAAATGCAGTAGTTAAGAATCAAAGTTATGTTTTATGGCATTCAAGGCTTGGACATGCCCCTTTTGATCAAATTAAAAAAACTGGTTGTGTTAATGATGCTTGTAGTGACAGTGATTGTGTGTGTTTAACTTGTCCAATGGCAAAATTCTCAAAATTACCTTACTCTTCTAGTAACTCCTATGCAAAGAATCCATTTGAGTTAATACATGCAGATGTATGGGGGCCCTATAGGGTTCCAACTAGGGAGAATTACAGGTTTTTTGTGACAATAGTAGAGGATTTCTCAAGGACCACATGGGTCTACTTGATTAAACACAAAAATGAGGTGTATGAAACCCTTAGGGGATTTGTCAAGTTTGCTGAAAATCAATTTGGGTGGAAAGTGAAAAGGTTAAGAACAGATAATGCCCTTGAACTTGATGACAGAAGATGAAAGAAGCTATACAGGGATTATGGCATCCAACATGAAACCTCATGTGTGGACAGGCCACAACAGAATGGGAGAGTTAAAAGAAAGCATCGAAATGTGCTTGAAATGGCAAGGGCACTGAGGTTCCAATCAGGCCTTCCCAAAATGTATTGGGGTGAATGTGTGCTCACTGCAACTCACATAATCAATAGATTACCCTCAAGGGTGATAGGAAACAAAACACCCTATGAGAAGCTGCTTCAAGAAACACCAGACTACTCAAAACTGAAAGTGTTTGGTTGTCTTGCAATGGCATACAACCCTGTTAACTCAGGAGACAAATTTGAGGCAAGGGGAGTGCCATGTGTGTTCATAGGGTACCCAAGCACTCAGAAAGGATACAAACTGATGTCACTGGAGACTAAAAGAAAGTTTGTTACCAGGGATGTGAGGTTCTATGAACAGATAATACCATTCAAGCAAAAGAAATTCCTAGAATCCATGGGACAACCAGAAAAATCATCATACTTGTGGTTCAATGGTGCAGACATTGATGGGATACATACAAATGACACACAGGGTGAAACTGAAGCCAATGAGCATGCTGTGGAAGTTGAACTACAAGAGCACACAGGAGAAAGAGAAATATATACACAGGAAGAACTTGTACAACAACCTGATGCACAGGAACAACAACCAGCTGATGGACCACCTGGTGTGAGAAGATCAACAAGATCAGTAAAACTACCAAGTTGGTTAGATGACTATCAGCATGGTTTGAAGTCAAAAGGACCAAATGAAGGGTCAGCTATGATAGCTAAAACAGCACTAGCAAGGGTGGAACCTACATTTAAGTGTTTGATGAGTCAACTTGACATAAGGACAAATCCAAAGTGCTTCAAAGAAGCTGTCAACCATGAGCCATGGGTAGCTGCAATGAATGAGGAACTGAAGGCTCTAGAAGTGAATGACACATGGGAAATTACTGAGCTACCAAAAGGAAAAAGAGCAATTGGGTGCAAATGGCTATATAGAACAAAGTACAATCCAGATGGAAGCATAGAAAGGCATAAGGCAAGACTTGTAATACAAGGATGCAGTCAGCAATATGGGTTGGATTATAGTGAGACATTTGCACCAGTGGCCAAGCTCACCACTGTAAGATCTCTTCTAGTAGTGGCAGCAATTGAAAATTGGCATCTATGTCAAATGGATGTCAAAAATGTCTTCCTTCATGGAGAGCTCAAGGAGCAGGTATTTATGAAACTCCCACCAAGGTACAATGGCCATATCAAGGGCATAAAACTTGGCCAAGGGGAGCAATCAACCTCCATTGGGTTACAAAACAAGGTCTGTAGACTAAAAAAGTCTCTATATGGACTCAAGCAAGCCCCAAGACAATGGTTTGCAAGATTGTCAACTGCACTAAAAATGGCTGGTTTTGGTCAATCAAGAGCAGACTATTCACTGTTTGTCAAAATGCAAGGAACTGAGTTCATAGCTGTGTTGGTATATGTTGATGATTTAATACTAGCAGGGAATAGTCAGCAACTCATCAAAGAAACAAAAAGGTTCTTAAGCTCACAGTTTCATATGAAAGACTTAGGTAATTTGAGGTACTTCCTAGGTATAGAAGTCAGCAGAACAGAACAAGGTATATTTCTCACTCAGAGAAAGTATGTGCTAGATCTGTTGAAGGAATATGGTGTGGACAAGCAAAGGCCACTAAAGCTACCAATTGACTCAACACAGAAACTTGTTGCAAATCAAGGAGATCCACTACCTAAATGTGAACCTTATCAAAGGTTGGTTGGTAAACTCATCTATCTAACCATAACCAGACCAGACCTAGCATACTCAGTGCATGTACTAAGTCAGTTCATGCATGCACCCACCTCAGTGCATATGCAAGCAGCAAGGAGAGTCCTAAGATACTTGAAGAATGATCCTGAACAAGGAATACTACTTGCTGCCAACTCAGCTGTGAAATTAGAGGCTTATTGTGACAGTGATTGGGCAGGCTGCCCAACCACCAGAAGATCTACTTCAGGCTACTGTGTCCTTTTGGGATCCTCACCAATTTCATGGAAACCTAAAAGACAAGGCGTAGTGGCAAGATCAACAGCAGAAGCAGAGTATAGGTCAATGGCTTTGACAGCATGTGAGGTGACTTGGATATCACAATTACTCAAGGAACTTGGACTCAAGAAGCTAGGTGCTACTGTGCTTAAATGTGATAATAAGGCAGCTATATCAATTGCAGTAAATCCTGTCTTGCATGAAAGGACTAAGCATGTAGAAATGGATTGTCATTTCATCAGAGAAAAAGTGCATTCAGGTGTGATCAAGCCAACTTATGTGAGCACCAAAGAGCAAGTAGCAGATATCCTGACTAAGTCACTGCCAGTGGAAAAGCACAAGTATTTGATGAACAAGCTGGGTGTTAGAAAGGCTTCTGCACACACAGCTTGAAGGGGAGTGTTGAAATGTAACTTGTGCTATATACTGTATGTATATATTGTAATCTAGTATGTATAGTGTATAGTCCATTAGTATACTTAGTCATTTATTGTGAGGCCCAAGCCCATACTTCTAGGTTGATAGTACTAGGTTTATGTGTATATATGTAGTGGTATGCAGTTGTTTATACACAGCCGAAATACAACCATCTTCGAGTATCACTCCTAATTCAACTAATTAGCTTCAATCTTAAACAAACACTCATTACCATACTCGACATACCATTTATTTGTTACAGAGTAGTCACCTTTGCATATACTTATAGTCTTTTTGACAACAGGCAACAACTTCAAGGCCAGAGAAACTCAAAACAGATGATGGGCAGTAAGGAAATGTTTGGACTGAAAACTTGGTAATGGACATTCATCTTCCTATCTAATTTTCCTCTGATTTTATGGCCAAATAATACTATTTCTTTAGCAGGGCTGTTTTCTGTTTCCACAATTTGAAACTGAGTAAAGATCATATATCGATTATGATCTTTCTTAAGACACCGGTGTCACTTCGACTTATGATACAGTTTATACTTAAAACTATAGATTAGCTTCTCTTCTATAAGTTGAAGTGACACCAGTGTTTAATAGAGATTGGTTCAGAAGGGAATAGAATGCAGATGATATTATCTCTGATCAGTTCTGTACAATTAATGTATTGCGCCTGAAAGTTTCTGTGAATTATAATATATTGAATTGATCTGTGGAGTTGAGCTTTCATATTTCTCACATTTTTTTTTTGTTTCATTGTCCTTTTATGTTGTACAATCTTCTGTCATGTCCTTTCATGCTACAATCAGCATGCTCTTTCTTGGTTAATCTTGATAATTTGTTAAGATGAAATTGAATATTTTGTTTCGGAGAATCTGCTGTAATGGAAGGATCTATGTTTTTACTAATCCTTTCATTTCATTTGTACATGCAATTTCGAAAAATAAAAAATAAAAAATCACTTGTACTATGTCATAGTTGGACAGATAAAACAATGACAGTATGTGCATAGATTTTTTTTTCTGTCCCACACAACTTAATTCACTTGAGAAAAGCAGCTTTCACTAGATATCCGGTTTCCTCATCATGATTGAAACCTTGAATTTTATTCTCTGGTACACATCCCACTAGGTCTTTTGCTTTTAAGGATTCTATTTCCCAGTTTGTCTTGTATATCACTGTCAAAATTGAGACTACACATGCCACTTGAGCTGCGAGGAGACCATAGCAAAGTCCCGTAAATCCAAGCTTTAAAACAAAGGCTAATATTAAGGCGATTGGTGTGCCCACCATGTAGAATGAGCAGAAGTTGATTCCTGCACCGATACCAGGCCTTGCACTCCCACGAAGAACCCCACAACCAGTAGTCTGTGGGCAATTAGCCAACTCGCATAGTCCTATTATGGGGAGTATAGCCGATGTAAGCTCTAAAACCCTATTATCATCTGTGAATAGGCTTCCCCACACTCTCCTGCCAAGGATGGTCCATAGCAGACAAAAGAATGAGCTTATTAGAGCCAAACCTACCGCTAACTTTGTTGTCAAACAGGCCTTTTTAGGATGACCTGCTCCAAGCTCATGTCCTACTCGGGTTGACACTGATGCACTGAGTGCAGCAGGTAAGGTGTACATGAGGGAAGTTGTTTGTATTACTATAGCTGAGGTAGCTAGTGTAACTTGTGGTTCTTGAAGGTAACCAGCAAGGAGTGTCATTAGTTCATACCACCACCATTCTAGGCAAACGGCTAGGCAACTTGGTATGGAAATTCTAAGTAGAGTCCCCCATTCCTCTCCTAGTGAAGTTTTTGAATTTTGACTATGTTGTGACAGCAATGGCATACAAATTGGTTCTTTGCTATTGTTGGTATAGATAATGTAACCTAGAAGGAAGAAAACAATGTTAAAGTCTGTGATGAAGGTGGCAATAGCTAAACCTCGGACACCGAGATGAAAATTGAAGGATAAAAGTATTGCTATGGGGATATCTAGCAAAACTGCTAGCAGAGTGCACCACATCAATGGCCAAGTTGTCCCTTTACTACGCAGGTAGATACGAAGAGGGTGAAGAAAGCTATTAGCGATAAGATCAGGGATTGCAAACCGGCAGTAGAGGCTCGCTACACGAGTTATGTCTATGTTTTGATGAAGCATAAGCATGAAAGGCTCAAGGTTAAACCATAAGATACCAATGGGTAGTGAGACCATTAGCAACAATACTATCGTTCTCCTTAACGTTATGTTAAGAACTGATGTATTCTGAGAACCAAAAGCCTGGCTACAAAGGGGCTCCATTCCCGTGGCTAAGCCAGATAGAACCGAATAGCCACTGATGTTGGTGAAGCCAATGGCTAATGCTCCGCCTGCAAGCTCCAAGCTTCCAAGCCTTCCCATACACACAACAAGAATCATGTTTTTGAGGTAGCCCACCAAACTCATGGCCACTATTGGGAGCCCTATATTTGACATTTTCTTTAACTCTTCTACCACCTAGACAACAATTCATAACACAAAATGTAAATATAGGAAAGGAGATACATATATAACTAAACAAATCAAGAAGGAAATTATTTGACAGCATTAACAAACAAAGATTTCAAATTCATACCTCCATTGGTGCTGGGTGCTTTATAGTCTCATAAGACTCAACCATATTCTAAATCTTTTGATAATAAGGTATTGAGGAGCTAAGGACTTGGTGTCAAGATTTTTCTTGTGTATCCGAGTATCGGACTGTAGGAGCATGTGTGCAGGGTTCTAGAGCATTGTGAAGGATTTATAAGCCTTGAAAAAGCCTGCAGTCTGATTCCATTTTTTCCCTTTTCTTTTCCTAATTAAATAAAAATAAATAAATAAATCACTTTTATAGATAATTTCAAATTAGGTACAAATAAAATTGAAGCAGAAAATGTATAGGTGCTCTCATGTTATCTGCTACTCCATATTATGTATGGAAAAAAAACTCCTATACTTTCAAAAAGGCTGCTGATAAGTCATAATTTTTGTAGTGTGGTCATATAAATCATAACTAGTAAGCGTCTTTACGTCGCCTCATAGCCAAATCTGGTATTGTTACTGTGAGTCATGTGCATAGTACAAATGTCTAACTTCTTGTTTAGGATAATTTTGATACTTTAGAGTTGTACTTCTTTCCTATACTACTGTATTCCACTTAGTCCTAATAACTTACTATAAGCGTGTTTATGTTCCGATAATATCTTATAAACAGGTAATGAATTACTTCATTTGGAAAGTAATTAGTACTGCTTTCTATTTCATGAGTTCATGTTTATGCTGTAGTATAAAAGTTTTTTTTTTCCTTGATTGAATATGCCATGTGTAGTCAATTTGTCATGTGCAATCATTTATAATCTGTTTAGAAAAATTTGCTTCATGCTGATAATTTTTATTACCCAAAGTGACAGTTTACAGTCTTAGCACCTTACATATCTTTTCATTATTCATATTTCGTAACTCTCCTATGTCCGTTGCCCTGTAAAGGATATATCAACTTACTTCATCTTATAATCAAACTTTGATATATACTTTGTTATACAATCTTTGAGCTATGCAATTTTACTGCTTCCATTGTGTTCATTAGAAGCTAAACTTGTTACTGATCAGATATTAGCAATGACATAAAAATTCACATGTGAAAATAAAAGGGTGAAATTTAGTGAGATTAAACTGTCATAAAAACAATGGTATGTGTATTTACTACTGTCAAATATATTGTGCTTCTGACAACCTGCTAAATTCAGGCAAGCAGTCCTCAGTCTACTGTTTTCAAATTTGTGCAGATGAAATTGAGGCCTCTTCTTTCACTATAAAGTGTAGCTTTGCCATTGCAAGTCTTTTAAAATTAATTCTGCTTTTGCTTTTATCTGCTTTACTACTTTAAGTGAGGGGCAAAAGGCTATGTTTCAAAACATGTTGTTCTCGTTTGAAATTTTTGTTTGGTTGTAACTTGTAAGTTTAAAGAACCTCTATAGTAGTTACTCTTAATCACCCCTATACTACTCCAAGGATAACTTGGGGCGAATCAAGTAATTCTTCAGAGCGCGATTTTGTACAACACTTTCTYATATCCTTGAGAACCATGGCCGTCACATCTGCATAAAACACTGCATGTGCACTATGTAATCCTGTGRCAATATTACTAATGAACTCAACTAATGATAAGCCCCTTGACAAATAATCTTACTTCTTACCTCCCCATTTGSTCTTTTGACCCTGATGTCCAATACAAATCTCATCTGTCTTAGCTGATAAGACCTTCACTGTAAGCAAATTGCCTAGCTTTAATATGATATGCAGGTTGATTAAAAGTTAAGCTGCCCTTAATGAGGGCCGGACAACGAGCAGCTGACATCTGTCTCGATCTCGAAAAAAGATCAGGCAATTGGAGAATTCTCCTGTCTAACTTGGTCCATGGAGAAAAGATGCTCCTAAGTTGCAACCACCAATAAAGGATACTTAACTAATTGTCTTGGTCCATAAGCTTCAAGTGTTAAGCCCCAACTTCCGACAGAGTAGATCATAGTAGGTGTTTTGTCATGCCCTTCACTTGTATTAGTTGCATGCTTAATGCTTTCAACCTTGATTATTTCATTTTCCCTTTCCTACTTTTTTCAGCATAACATGCTAATCAGAATTGCAAACTAAGTGCAATTTGAGCCTATTAGTAAAAGCATTTTAATTATTAGACATTATTATGCTAAGTGTCCTTTATATTAACCCTCCTTTTTATAGTTGCAACATAGGGTGACACATATATATTGACAATTAGTTAATTTGATGCACGGAGATATGAAGAGAAATACAGAAAATACTTTTAAAAAAAGGATGATACATCCAATCCTTAGGACTAGACAGTAGAGACTAAATAAGGGAGAAAAACTAGTACTTACTATGTTTTCACCTTTGTTGCAAGTATTTGAAAATAAGAAAAGTATTAAATAAAAAAAATTAGTGATTGACGTGTACTTTTAGCATAGTTAATTTCCTAACTTTATATACCACTAATTTTTATGTGCACGCGATGCGTGCTTAGACCTGTGGAACTTGCATTTCATTATAAATTATTACAATTGTATGTACTCTGTATCATATTACAATGTTTATATACCTAATAATTAGCAGCAATACAATTAATCTTAAATGTAATTATTTTGTAAATAAATATGATTTGAAATTCAAAATAATTAGATATATGTTTCAATTCGATTTGGGATAACATTTCCTTGTTTTATTTTTCATTATTACGTCACATAAATTCAATTTTCTTTTTGAATTACATAATAGCAATTGGGTAGTTGGCTATCAGTAATATATTTTATTAAGCATCATTAAGGGTATATGTCTTTTAAGGGGACATCATCTTCCTCCTTTTAAAAATAACAAGACCTTTAATGACGGGTTCGACCCATCAAGTACGTGAGTTTTTCCTTACAATACAATCCTTTGAAGTGAATTACTAAATATGTTTCTCTGATATTCTTCATCATCAGTTCATCTATCAAACAATCTGACTTCAAAACTGAACATCACTATTCACTTCTCTTCCTGCAAATGATTCGACATTTATTTAATGACTCTACCTAAATATCTTCTGCTAATAAGCTATATTCTAAAAACATTGGCAATCAAGTTAGATCATGATCGGCCGGTGCTGACGAAATTGAGTGTATCGGGGAACAGGACGCCAATTTGCCGTTGAATGCAAGCCTATTGCCATTAACTATTTGTAGAGTGTATTGAACTGCTGTGTTGTGATGTAATTGTTATGGGAATTTTTCAACAGGTCAGAATGATTGTCACAATGTGACATTAATGTGAATTCAGTAGTTTAAAGAAAGCATGTATAATCTTTATTATTAAACGAATAATATCTACTTGTTACATACATTATTAAAAATCATTATAATATATATTATATATTATATATTATATATTATTATTATGATCTAGTGAATCTCATGAGGACTCTCCTTAGGTGAGAATTATGAGAATTATTGTTCTACTTTTTTCACTTGATGCTTTTTAGCACCTACAATTTTCTGTTCTTATTTTAGACTTTATGTGTTCTACTATGTTATTCATATTTACATTCGTTTTCATTGTTCTAATTTTTACTTATGTTCTAAGCAACGGATATATATTTTCATGTTCCTGCAAATCTATGCTTCATGTCTATCTTATTAAAAATTTACAACAACTTTCTCTCCTCCCTCACTTCTACACCCATCTAGCCACCATCGACCCCACATGGCGATGCACCAACACGACACCACGACAATCCCTTGAACCACGCAACACCACCACTTACACCTAACCTACCCTAACTCCACTGACCTCCGCACCCAGTCATAACCTTTGCTCACGACGAACACTACACCTACCGAAACCACACATACAAACTATTAAAACCCTTCGGTAAGCCCACCACAGAACTCCATACAAACTTGTCAAACAAACCTAAATGATTACACATAGAAGAAAAAAATGAAGAGATGAGATAAAAGATTAGAAGAAAGCGTGGTGATGGTGTGGTAGTTTGACGTCGTTGAAGGTGAATCTGTTGTGAGAGAAGGGACTAGGGAGGAAGAGCGAAAGAGGATAAGCTGAATGTGGAGTTGGATGGGGATGAGAGGTGGTATAAGGTACGGCCTGTGTGGTGGTTCAGGCTGTGCGGTGGGTAGGCATTGATACGTTGGGGAGTTAGTTGTGTGGTGGTCGGGAGAGTTGGCATGAATGCGATGATTGGTGGTTGGAGATGGTCGGCGTGCGGCTACGAACAATGGAGGGAGAGAGAGAGGGAGGGAGAGGGAGGAAGAGCGAGGAGAAGAGCGGAGAGAGATGAGAGAGCGAGAGGGGGTGGCAGGAGAAGAAATGATGAGGGAGGAGAAAGACAGAGTGGTGGTTAAGAATCATACGTCAGTGGACTTGATTTGTTTAATACATATTTGAAAACTGAAGGGTGTAGATATTTGCTTGATTTGAATGGCTGGGATGAGGTTATCATGGTTCCTCACTAAACGTTCTTCATATGCATCTATTAGATTTCATATATAATTATAATTAACCAGTTAGAGTAACTATATGATGATAAACCTTCATATCATTTATATTTATTATATTAATACACTATTGTTCCAGTACATATTCCACAACAAATAATACATACCCAAATTAACTTAAGTAATTGAATTTTTTTTACAGAAAATAATCTGATATAGAGTACATTATTATTTGTTAACGTAACTTATAATTTATTTGAAGTACATAATCACAATAAACCAAAAGTTCAATCCGGCATATAAAAGTATTAGTATATCGTATTTAAGTATACATCTATTAGAAGTACTCTTATTCCCACACGTATGACTAAATTTCATACGTGTTTTATTAATAAAGTACAACTTCTTAAGATACGATTACATAATATTCACACAGCTATAAATATAATTATATACAAAGTATTATTTTCTGTATGTACTACATCGTTCAAGTTATTATATTGTACTAAATTACACCTTCATTAAAAGTATATAATATTTACACACATATAGGATTACGTATTTGATAAAATGTGTATAAATTCGTTTAGGCTACGAATATCTCAAAGTACATTAATCACAAACTATAAGATAATCCGTATAAGGATTCTTTTCATATTAAAGTGTTTCTATCATCTTAAGTAACAATTTAGTCACATAAATATCAAACACAAGTTATAATTATATTAGGCCTTTCTCTCAACTTCTTTAGATAGTTCGTTCAGTAGTAATATGTTCATTCAGTTTTCAGTAATAAACTTCAATTTCTTTAAGAGAATTTGTTCTAATTACGTTACACTAAGTTCAGTTCCAGTACCAATAGTTAGTTCATTATATCTTATAGAGTATAATATCATTCAAAGTTATATATCATACCCTTCATAAGATTCTGATCATGAAGTATGGTACATTTATTTGTTAAGTAAACAATATTTTTGCATACGTACCTTATCCACCCCACTATATGTACTTTGTATTATGATCAAGACATTATATATACTACTACTTATATCACTGACAAGTATAAGATAAAAAAAGTGAATTTTATCATTTCATTATTTAAAACTATATAATTTACAACTATCCTTATACATACACAAATATAAGATGTAATGTAAATTGTATTATATTGGCATAGAAATTTAAAGTACTTTGTATATTATAACATTCACAAAGAGATTATAACAGTATAATGTAAAAATACAAAATTTTAAATGAAAAACAAAATGAAGTCAAATACAAGTAATATTAAAGTGGGCTTTCCCTTCAAAATAATAGTACTACACTACGGATGACTTTATGACGGTCGTCCAAAAAACGCCCACCACTACGGATGAATGTGAACCACTAGTTTTATTTTATTTTATCTTTTTTCTAATAAAATATTTAACAAAACTCCTTAAATATATCAATATTTACTTTAGTTTTGATTGCAAATGAATCTTTCCTTATTTGAAAAATAAATATTAGGCAACCTCAAAACAAAAGCAAATATTGAAATATTTAAGGAGATTTAATAAATATTTTGTTAAAAAAAGATAAAATAAAATAAAACTAGTGGCTCARATTCATTCGTAGTGGTGGGCGTTTTTTGGACGACCATTGTAAAGTTTTTGCTACACTACTACTCCCCTCTGTTGATGCCAGTTGAATAGTCGATTCCACTATACTTATTTTGCTTTAATCTAAACACTATAATAATGGTCACGGGGTAGAATTGCGTCAAAGAAGAAGCAAATACTGGTAATAACTACTAGCGACAAAGAGCACGACGATGCTCACGGAACCGGAAAGTGAGGTGCCATGACTTTAGAGTCGAGACGTCTGCGGCGAGTTGAGCCTATCGACTCTTGAGAAATATGGTCCATCGTTTGTTAGTGGGSCTGCAATGCGACGATCGGAGCCTCCAAAGACCACTGCCCGGTGATATGCTGGTGTACGTTGTGAACTCATTATGTGATGAGGTTGTGACTCCTGTGCGAATGTTTGTAGTGAGAAAATTTGTGGGAAGTAATTAGAGTTATTTCTAAAAGTCACATGACTTGATCAGGTTCACAGTAATTTTATTGTAAATCGGGTCCATGCAAGACGGATTGTCTCCCCCTTCCCTTATGTAATAGAGATATAAAAAAGATATTTAATTCTTTATAGCTAATAATGAATTGAAAGACTGACTCCATTATCCTTGTAAAAGAGCGTGAAAGGGTCCTAGTTTGACAGGTGAATTAGCACCGATAAGGATAAAAATGAATTTTGTTACAAGTGATGGGAGGGAAGGGAAATATAGGAAATTCTATTTGGCAAGTCTGTATTTCCTTTATATGGTAAGTTTTTCAAAAAAAATAAATATTGTCTATTGTAGTTGTGTGGTTAAGAATTTTTTACATCATAAGCTAAAATAATTAGGAAAAATGGAATCTAACAATCCCACCTTTTGGTGGTCTTCTGATATTAATCCCACTCGAAACAAATAACGCGTAAATCCAACGTTTATACTCTATCTTCCCTCAATGGGTCTTTACCTGCTAAACTAATTTGGTAACCGYTTTTCCAGGTAAAACCACCACAACCCCACCCCACTTAGCCACTACAGCCCACCCAACTCACGGCCCACCTAACCTAACACCCACAACCCACCCAACACACCGAAAACCACCYTCGAACCACCGCTGCAACTCCCACCCTATACCTAACTCAACCCACGAGCTACCAAGAACCCSACGACCCCCACCACAACCCCACCTTACCATTCCACAACCTTGAACTGCCCAACCCATGACACACTACCCCCACGGCCCACCAGCCCCGCCTACCCACACCCCAACCCATCGCACCTAACCTCACCACCCTGAACGCATTGCCCACGTACGACCCATCGCACTAACCACCCACCCACAACCCAGTAAACCACCCCACCCTAAACCCATGACCCACTTAGCCTCAAACCACTCACCACACGCAACCTTACCACCCTAAAGGCTTGAACCCACCTCCCACGACCAACCACCTATTCGAAACCACAATCTCCACCTCCAGTTTCGGAATCAATTTTAATTAAAAAAAAGGAAATAAAAAAATGGTTGATTAAGGCAATCAAGATTAAATCTGTCTCTTATACACATCTAGATGTGTATAAGAGACAGACCCTAAACCCATGACCCACTTAGCCTCAAACCACTCACCACACGCAACCTTACCACCCTAAAGGCTTGAACCCACCTCCCACGACCAACCACCTATTCGAAACCACAATCTCCACCTCCAGTTTCGGAATCAATTTTAATTAAAAAAAAGGAAATTTAAAAAATGGTTGATTAAGGCAATCAAGATTAAATAAGAGACAAATTATGAATTTGTGCGTGAATCTAACAACAACAACCTTCAATAATTTTCTCAGATGAATTCCATYTTGAATAAAAACAAATCCGCAAGAAGGAAAAAAATTTAAAAAGTAAAAATAGTAACATTAAATGTATCAGTGAAATTAGTTCATGGGTGATGAAATTATTAAGCAAAGATAAACGATTAAGAAAAGAAATATTAGAGAGTAATTAAACTGAAATGAAACAAAAATGGAGTAAGCATGAAGGTGGTACGGTGAGACTTTGGGTAGCAATGGGCAGCAACGTTGATTGGGTAGCTTATGGTGGTGTGGCGGTGGGCAACGACYTTTGGTAGCGGTGGGCAGCAAGCGTTGAGTCCGGCGATTGGTTGGACGTGAAGAGGAGGAAGAAAGTCAGATATGGTGTTAGAAGATTGGTTGGAGAGAGATAGGGGTCAAAAGGAAAATTAAAGGATTAAGGTGACCTGTTTAGCAGGTCATTGGTAAAATGACCCAATAAAAGAAGATGGGGTATAAACTTGAGATTTTCYCATGAATTAGTTTGGGTGGGATTAATATTAGAAGAACCATGAAAGATGGGATTTTTAATTTCCATTTTTCCAAATAATTATAAAAAAACGTAAAATTATTATGTTGAGCCGTTAAGTAGCTAATTAACCCTCTGATGATTAACTTGCCCTTATCTTATTTTCCCTCCTTCACATATTAAGCCCCTCTATATTTAAAGACTTTTGTTTTTATGGTTCCATAAATTGCTTCCCTTGAAATGCAACTACTCATCCCATGAGTCTAACTGTTAAAATAAATTATGGATTTGAAGAGAAAAAATAGATATGAGAAAATTAAGATCA
>SNQN01011522.1:0-11845 GCA_008642245.1 Bassia scoparia | reverse complement strand
AAYGYWWAAAAATTATGTAAAATTATTGGAATCATAATTAGTTTTTAAACTGACAAGTGAAATGTCCACTTTCTGGTTTCCTGGTTTTGGTTTTGGTTTTTTGCTTTCAAAAAAACTGAAAACAAGAAATGATGCTGAGTGAGCTCTAAGGTTTGCAATGGTGACACATAGCTGGTAAACTAAGCTAGTACTATGTTATTGAGACATGTTTTAACCATGACTTACCCATGAATTATAAGTATATTTTTTCTCTGTGAATGATTTTCGTTACTCCATTAGTGACTTGCTTGCAACCCATATAACATCAGAAGCCTTATAGCAAAAGCACTACATTCCTGTGTTAATGAAGACTAGGGAAAGAACCTTCTGTTGCCCACATTTCACATTAGCTATTATATTTGTGACAGAAAAAATGATGTGAAAAGACATAATGGCTTAAGCCASTATTTCTTCTTATCTTCCTGATTGAGTTCCTGCTTCCATGCTGTTTCATTAGTGATTGTATCTTGGAAAGTAGATCTTTGAAGTGGGATGGTTAAAACGAATGATCCACTTTCTTATCTGGTTTCACGACTCTCTATCTTCCGTAATCCTGACTTTTGTGACTATTCCTCTCAAGTGAGATGTCTTATTGAAGTTTGGTAGAAATGTCCTTGAGACCTCAAACTATTAAATCTCTTGTGAGGTTAGGTTTGGAAATGTTTAGTAAAAATAAATCCTGACAGAGCAGGGCCACTGAATGCCATGTGTTAACTTGTTACTCCAATTAAACCCACACACAAAGGCAAAGCAAAGTTGTTTACTGCTTTGTCAGGATTTATTCTCACTATTCCAGCTATGTAAGGATTGATGACAGCGGTAGTGGAGTGGATTTGATGAGATGAGTTACACGATTTCATTAAATCTTAGATGGATATAGTGAGAATGGTAGATTACCTATGGAATGGATTAATAAAGTAGTGGCCCTCTTTTAGATYTAGCTAATGTTGAAACAGGAAGGGAACTAGTAAAATTTTCAAGTTTAAAAGTAAAGCAGCAAAAATTTGAGAATTGTATTTTGATAGGAATTTGTCAGTTTCTCGGTTGGCAGTCTAAAAATATAGAAAGAGGAGCTTGATTATAGATTATGATTATGATAATTCGGTGTTTAGTTGTGATATTTGGTGAATGTAAGTACCATGTAGGCACCGAGGCACAGGATAAGATTTTGCGTCTTAGGTCCTCTTTGGTGCAAGTACTAACTTTTATCTTAGTTTTTAGAGTTCCAGCTAAGTTTCAACTTTGGGAGAAAATTGTCAATGTTAGGTAGAGTATGAAGTAGCTTTTAAGTTTGAGGTAAAATTTTCAAAGTTCAAAAATAAAGATTTGAAGTAAAGTTTAATAAGTGCTACAAAATTTTTGTTGTTGGGAAACAAAATAAACTTTGAACTTGAATTTTCCAATTAATGGAATTCATATCCAAATTTTTAAGTATTTAAAGTTAGCATTCCATCTTATTGACTTGTTATTTAAATTGTGTACTTATTATCAAACCTGGGGAAGTTAGTGCATGTAATGTATAAACAGCCCTTTAAAATGAATCAAGGAAGTGTTGTCAATCATCTAAAGACATGTCCTATATATACTTTTACTATTTAAACAATTGATTTTGCTAAACATTGGTACTCTAAGTAGCTACTTTGGCATATAAATACTAACACATATCTTGATAACTAAGAGCTACGGTGCCGCGCTACATCTAACAGCTACAGCTAATTTTTCCAAACAGAAATGTAAATCATGATAAGAAAGAAGAAAGAATTTCATGAGAATATAGGAATGAAGTCGTCACTCGCTGCATGGAAGGGTCAGTTCTTTTGATACCCTTTATTGGAGTATGAATATTTATGGTTAAATAATGATCTCCACAACCCTCGATTTACTTAGCTTCTTTATTTGATCTTCTCTAACAATTTTGCATCCTCGTTACCTTTTCCATATTTAGTCCCTCAGTGAGAATTATCTTTCATTGTTTGTAGCCTTTTCCAAATTTGCTTACTAATATTTGTGCTCAGTGAGAATTATCTTTCATTGTTTGTAGCCTTGTAGGCATAATATCCTACCTTTCTTTGGAATAGGAGATAGTGGGTTATTCTTGTAGGGTTGTTTTTTTTTCTCTCTTAGAATCACCTGTAACACCTAAGGATTCTTCTTTTCTCCAGTGCAGATTTTGGCAATCAAATTATTTTATATGTTGACTACATTAACACCCGTGCGATGCACGGTTTTATTCWTCAAATTTATTTGTAAAACTTGTTTATAATGAAGATTTTATTTAGGGYAAACTATTTGTTAAACGTGGAAATAAATATTCTTTTTTATTTATGATAGTTAGATAAGAGATATGAAGGAGTTATGTTAAAGAAATTAATTAAATTCTTTTTAGCAACCAATTGAATAATACAAAAAAATTATGTAATTCATCACTTGTTATGTTAATAATTAAAATAATTTTCTTTTATAAATATCTTTTGTTTATCACATAAAAAATGATGTAATATATACACAATAGTTGATGATAAATAATTGTATAAAGATATATTTTCAATGCTATTTTGGAGAAAAATTACAAGTTAATTTAAGGGTGGTTGTTTTAAGAGTAGTAGTTAATTGTCAAAGCACATTTATTAGTTTATAAGTATTAGTTAATTAATTTTTTATTTTTCTATGCCATCATTAAATAATAGGATTTGGGAGGGAAATGTGGGAGGGAAAAATGAGAAGGTGGGTATTGCTTTAGTATGAGTTATTAGATTATTAGATTACTACTTGAAAAACTTCGTTAATTACTCTTCTTCAATGATTATTATGGTGCTTTCAATAGAACACATGCAGAAGCATCTGATCACTCTTCTTTTCCATGTCATGTCTAGGTGCTATAATTGACATTGTTGAAATAGACCCTCTTGTTATTTCAACTTCAATACAAGCAATGGGCTTCCCGTCTTTCTCAATTGTAACTCCTCCATGTGGCCGTAGTGTCTCAAGACCCAATACAATGGATGAAGTTCTATGGAAAGGCATTCARGAGAGACTTTTCCTCTATGAATCTGATGCTGAGAAGTTCATCCTCAACACAAACAATATTTATGACCTTATCTTCATCGACGCATACGATGGAGATGACATTTTCCCTCACAAGCTATGGGATCCAGATTCTCCATTCTTACTAGCGCTTGGTAGCAAACTCCATCCTCATCATGGCACTGTTGTAGTGAATCTTCATTCTGATGATGTTGTACTGAGTGCTGATGCATCGGTTGCAACTATGGGGAAATATGTCTCGCGGGTCTGCCGAGCATACAAAGAAAATTTGTTGGGAAAAGAAAGTCACTTGTCTTCACAACAAATTCCTGGAGTTGGGTTCACTTTTTCAGTTCCTTGGTTGTGTAACACAACCCTTGTTGTTTGTAGAGGTTTTGGAGTGCCTGATGGAAGTTTGGACCAAGATTCGGTTTTGAATGTAGTCTTTGCCAAATCTCTTGAGGTGGACCGCGATTTAAACATGCCATTCTCATGTGCGCAGTACCTAAATAGAGGTTTCCGTCTTCTTGGTTGACATTTTTCTGACCCTACTACTCTAGACTTGATGAGACAATGTGCTGAATTCATAACACCTCGATAAACGAAGAGGGTAGGGTGGAGAACAAGATAAAGTGTGAAATGAAGGCATAGAAAAGGTTGATGTGATTGAGAGACCAAAAAGTTACCTTGAACAAGAAAGTGACATTTGTGGACAACCTAAAAAAGGAAACCTTGAAGACGTTGGGCGATGGAGAGTTTGAGGATCTGCAATCTCATTTATTTGTTGATGCAATAGTTTAATCAGAACATCCAATTTTTAATGATATCAACCCGGCTGCTCTATTGCATTGGTACAATGTTGTAAAACCTTTTGAGCTTCCCATGACTGTGACATGAGTACATGACATTGCGAGAATTGCAAGGCACTTGACTGCATCCAAGAATTAAAACTTAAAACCATGACTGAAAGTATATAAACTATGATAGCAGTTTGTGTTGCTGAGACATAAAACTATACAAGTATGTTTTTTTTTTTTTTTTTTTTTTTGGCTTTTTGGAACTTTTGACTGTTATTGACTCTTGAATATGATATGTATCGCTTGGCAGACACATCCATTATTAGCGGCACATGAATTGCTTGTACTCAATGTGGACTTATGACTGCCTTATGGCGCTCACACAGTGGCACTGCATTTTCTTACTTTTTTTTAAAGGAATCTTTCTTGAGAACACTMATCACATTGACGCATTTGTTTGTGCAGGAATATGATACTYGAAAAACTGAATGGCTTGGTTTTGGAAAATCAGGAATAGAATTTTGAGCCAGCGTTGTTCAGCTTCCTGCTTGTTGCATGGTTAGTGGTCTTACTATAGAGTTAATTTCCCTTAAAAATGGAAGATTAGAAAATTTAGCATCTTTTTTGGTTTCACGACTGTCTTTCATAGTCTTACTAACTTGTGCAACTGTTTCATGGGAGTTGTCTGTCTGTAGTTTGACTTTAGTAGTGAACTAGTTTTAATTTGATTTCTTGGAAGGCGAATTTAGAGATGTTAAGTAAAATTTCCAGCTCTGACCAAGAGGGCTACAGTGCACAGCACCGTTGGTGAGGGGGATAAGTTTGGCAAGTGCTCTTGTTCATGATTTACTCCAGACTCCCTTGCTTATGGGATTCCTCATATTATCAATCGTTAGAGATCACTTATTGGACAGAATCCAGAAAAGTCATGTAAGTACTTTATCAAATTGTGTTGGATTTATCGCAATAAGGAGGAGCATTGCTTTCTCATTTCCTAACTGTTGTAGTCTTGTAGATGTTTTCATGTGTGTGTTGAAACTTTGGACCGAGATTCAATTGTGAATGTTCTTTGTGCCAAATCTCTCYTGGTGGTAGAGGATGCGGTGGGMTTGTAGCGGAGGTGGTTTTGATTGGGTGGTTTCAAATGAATTGGATAAGTGAGAAAGAGGAAGAGGAAGGAGGAGAGAGAAGTAAATGGACAATTGTGAGAATATGGGTAGTTTAACTAGGATTTATGAGGGATTTAGTTTGGGTGGGATTAATATTAGAAGACCACGATTGCATTTTTCCTATATTATTCCTATATTTGAACAATCTCCAATGAATATATTAACGGCATGTGTCGTTTAGCTTTATCATTGTTCCTTCTCTTATGTGSCTCGTTTTCTAGGTGGTTGATAGCACTTGGAAAGGACAGCACAGTGCATTGAGGTAGTCTCGAACTARGGCAATTGGTGAAGTGTAATCTTCCWTGAGATGGTGTTTATCTATTGCCTTGAGCAATGTCATGGACTCACGGTATTTAACAACAGCAGTCTCTCTCAAATCATTAGTGATTGACATTGGTACTATATTGCTGTAAATTAGCTCATGTGCTATCCTGAATTATAATTTTTTTTTTTTTACACAGCAGTAGAGTATAGAGCAAAACAGATTGATGAACAGTGTATTTAGGGAAGCAAAACAGATTGATAAAAAAAGGTTTCAGAGGGAGACTTATGGCTCTATGAAAAGGGAATTTTATAGTTTAAGAGCATAATTTTAACACTTTGTTTGAATAGCGAAGGAGGGAAATGAAAGTGGAGGTAGGGAAAAGTTGATCCCCCCGAATGGGAAAAAAAACACATTTTTGAAGACAAGTGAATCTTTCTTCTTTATGATTTGTTTGGATAACTAAGTGGGAGGGAAAAATAAACGGAGGGTGATGGACGGTAAGGAAAGAGGTTTTCCTATTTTTTTTTTTATTCTCTTCTTTTCCTTCCATTTTCTTTTATATACATACTAGTTTTTTTAGCACGCGATGCGTGCGTGATGTTTTAAAATTTATCTTAATAGTGAATAATAATATGAAAAGTATTTGACTACTGAAGTGATTAAAACTATAATTTTGTTACATGTTTATTTATTATATTATTATACCACAATTCTAAGTTATTATTTGTTATCAAGTGTTTAATGTCATTTTAATTTCAAAATTTAAAATAGTTCATTATTAACTGCTTAATATTACACATGGTAAGTTGCTTTAATTGATATTTTGTTGTGATTTTTTAATCAATTATTATGAAATTTCGTGGAATATTTTGTATTGATTGATTGTTGATTTTTTTAGACAATTATTTAACTTGATGGTATGTAATTGTAATTTGTCAAAGGGAGGGAGGTAGGGTGGTAATTTCTGGGGGACACTACCACAATCTCCCCCTTCCCTTATATAATAGAGATATGGGCAGTTTGACATGTGAGAAMAGAAAATTTGGGGAATATAAAGTGAGAATTCTTGAAARAATCCTACTCCATTGTTTGGCATGTAAGTGGGAATAAATTTAAAAATTTTGAAATCTCATATTTGATATGTGGGATTACACTATTAAAATAGGGAWTAAATTGAAAATTTATTAATTTACCCTTTAATAAGTGGGGTGAAYTATAATATCAATTAATAGGTAGGGAATATTTTAGTCTTTTCGTCAAATAATCTCATTTCCACCATTTTTTTACGTACCCCCTAGGTAATAAAACATTGGGAATAAGAGCTAAATAATCTCATTCCCATTCCCATTTTCAAATCTAATTTTCACCTACAAAACATTGGATTATAGAAACTTGAGATTAATAATCCCATTTTCACACRATAATCTCTCATACCAAACGCCCTGATAAGGTAAACTTCGACTAGGRGACTAACCTGAATTTCACTAGGTTGAGGAACATTCTCATTTAGATGTCATTTGGTCGATATAAAAATTAATTTCAAAAACATTCACAAATCKTTGGAATTAATATTCTACATCAATTTTCTTAAGAATTAGATAAATGCATTTGGTTGTATGTAAGGCATTTGTAAACCATGAGAAATTTGAGCTACCAAGTGAGGGATTTGTTATTACATTCTCATGTTTTGTAAGAATTAGAAATTCCCATGAATTTGGAATTCCTACCATTTCACTTTTTATGATCATCCTAATAAACCTCTCTTTTTCTAATTCATAGGATTTTCAAATTCCCTTTTTTTTCCCAACCAAATAACACCTTAACAAAAGGAAGATCTATGTCATGAGAGAGGTTCGGTGATCAATGAATGGAGGATCTATGTCATTATTAATACTTGATAGGATTATTGCGTATCTATCAAAGATAACCTATTAATACTAACTAATGTAGCTASTGGTAACATGGTCGAACCACGAAAAAACAACATACTACTATCAATCGATTATAAGCATCTGAACTAACAAAAGCATTTGATTGTTTGTATTAAGCTACTYCTAATGAAAGCAATGAAGTAAACTTGAATTAACTATAATAAACTAAATCTAGGGTTATGGTTTACTATAGTAGCAAATTAGCAATAATTAGGCATCAACAATTCACAATAAGGCACAATCGAAATAAGGTAAAAGTTCTCTCGAATCGAATGAACCATAGAATTATTTCTAACCGTATCTTTCGACCTAGGATAGTCTTCTTCTACCTATTGACGTAAATCTTGTACTAACTCTCAATCGCTAGATCTAGAGACTCATGATTAGTCTAATTATGCAATTAAATCGAAGCCTACAAAATTGATTAACATSAAAAATAAGCAAATAAGAATTCGCAAAATTGTCAAATCAAGAATTGAATCAAACCCGAAACATGCTAATAAATATGCCATAGATCCTCAATTTCCCTAGAAATTAAACTACTCACTCATATTGCAATTAATCAACATAATAATAATTAGGGCAAACATAATTAAAAGTATAAATAAATAATAACAACAATAAAAGAGATTAGAGATTGAATGTATACTGAAACGCGCAAGGAATTTAAGAACAYATGATTAAATTTTACTGAATTTTGTATGCAAAAGTAAGAACTAGGGTTTATTGAGAGAGATTGCATCATTGAAAATTAAACTAATTTCTAATAAAATAAAGTATGTCGACATATTGGGATATCTCCCCTGATCTGATATACTTCCTCCGTAACAAAAAAAACGCAACTTTGGAGGAGGCACGGACTCCTAGAAGAAAAATGAATAGTGTTTTTTAGAGTGTATAAGGGTATATTAATTAAAGTAATTAGGAGAGAGGGAGTGGTCCCTCCCTTTTGCAAACCCCATGTGAGGGGTTGTTTTATTGAGAAATRTGATTCCCAAAAATCATACAAATTCCCTCCAAAACCATTTTCATRCCCAAAAATTAAACTTCCCACCAAATATTTCAATTTTACAATTCAAACRAGCAYCCACTTGGCTATAAATACAAATGCCACTTTCATTTCACCATTGTTGAATATCTAACAGAAACCACCATTCTACCAGCCCATGCAAATTTTCTAAGTTAGCAAAAAATTAATTTTAGCCTACACTGCACACACTGCACTAAGTACTAGTTAATTACAGCTTAGAAATCCTATTGAATTAGATTAACATCAGCTCCAAGAAAACCCAAAAAAATGTCAGCCGATGAAGTTGACGATCCGTTCTACAGCCTGGAATGTCCTGCTTGCTGAGAGTGAGCTTGTCGTCATCATTCTTCATATCTGAAACAGAACAAGAAGAGCAAATCCAGCATACAACAAAAAAAGAGAGACAAACACATCAGGTAGTATTTTTTGTGTTATGAAGAAAAAATCTGAGTATAAAGAAAGAAACCATGTTGTTCAACATTGCCTTCAAATTTAAAAGACAATAAGGTAACCACATGGATTTCAAAGACTGCTAATGCAAATTTAGGTGTTCAATAAAAGCACAAATTCAGAGAATTTTTAAAGCAATTAAAATGCAAAAGAGGAAAAAGGGAAGTCATTGATGTCACCAAAAAAAGGGAGTTTTGTTGGTAGGAAAGCCAAATCAATATGAAGAAGGATTCCTCCAACGAAGTGCCCCTGCATTAAGGAAACAATTAGAGCAATTTTGCTTGGTGCATTAGGTCCTCATACTGTGTTCATAGGTTGTTAAAAGAAAGGTATGCAAGGCGTCTCAAGTACCAAACCACCCAGCAGTTACAGAGGACATAAATTGGACAGAATGAAAATGGGGTGGTTGAAACACATAACCCAGCCAGCCATGTATGCCTGCCTGAGATTGATGACATAGATGTCCATACATCATTTGAGAAAAGTGGTTTTCTACTTGACCCAGAAGAACAGGAGGTTCATTCTCCTTCCAAAGGAAGATGACCTTATAGATGTCCACAATAAAAAGATTCAAAAAATCAAAGGTTATGTTCATGGTGTCATTGGAGGCCACTTTTGATGAAATGGGTTGAAATAATGATTGGAAAAGTTTGGCATCTACCTTTTGTTGAGTATGAGAGAGCAAAGAAGACATAAAAACAGAATCAGAGGAAAAATAAGAGACAAAGGCAGTTCCAAAATTCACACAAAGTGTTGTAAGAGAATGCTTTATAGAACAAAGGTCATTCCAGGTATCATAAGTCAATGGCACCTTGCTGGCCTATTCTAAGGAATTTACATACAACAAGACAATGCAAGACCTCACATTACACGGCCAAGATGAAAGAGTTTCATGCAGGAGACAGAAATGGTTCAAACACTACAACTCACTTTTCCAACCCACAGTCTGAACCTAAATCCTAGATTTGGGTTATTTAATGCGATTTCAGTCGATACAATACCAACATTTTCCAAAAAACATGATGAGTTAATTGAGAAGCGTAGACGGAAGCCTTATGCTTTTTATGATACCAGAAATCAACGCAATTGTTGGCTAACCCTCCAATATTAATGATTGAGATAGCTTAAAGTCAAAGTGGAAACATTAACAAGCTCCACATAATGGAAAGGACTTAGCATGAAAGAACAAGGGATTCTTCCAGAATACGCAAAGTGGATCAATCAATTGTAGATGAAGCTGTTGAGTACTTTAATGAAAGTTTAAAATAATGTTGAAGAAGAAGACATATCAATGGAGGACATTCCAATCGCAGAGGTATTGATGGAACTATTTAAGTGATTCATGTATTTGCTGCCAACATAACCATTGCAGTAGTAGTAGTTGAAATGGTTTTATGTTTATGGTTGTTTTTTGGGGTCAGGGCAAGCACAACAATATAAAGGAGTCCATAGTAGGTGATCAAGTAATGTCCATAGTAGGAGTCCAGATTAGTGTTTTGCAATTTTTTGGAGCTCATGATTATAAGTCTTTTGCACTTATGTAACCTTTGTAGTGTTTGTAACTAAGGTGGTTTGGTTAAATGAAATATAAATAGTGGGGCTCATTTTTGAAATTTTTTTAAGTCAAAACCTCAGGGATGTTTTCCTCACACATCAACCTTCCTGCACAGATTGATGCTAGTGTGGAGCATTTTCAAGAATCGCTCGACACACTAAGCAATGAAACCTGAGGGCAAAGTGCAGTGTGGCTTGAACCCTTCATCATTTGTTTCACAACCAATTGTCTTCAAAACAAGTCATTGAGACAATACCAAAAAAAGCACAAGCACACAACAAACAACACTCAAATACATCATTCCATCAAATGACTTCCCAACGACACATAGAATCAACAACAAGCACCTAAGATCCGACAAACAACAAGAATCATCAATCCCATATGTGATCCAATAATAAACAAACCAACCAGCAGCATCCATGTAAATCCAAAATCCAATTTCACCACATAAAAATTCAACCAACCATCACCATCATACAAATCCAAATCCAATAATCAATGACTTGCACCAACAAATAATATAATTCAAACTCACAAATAATCCAACTAGCAGCACAACAAATCAAAATCCCAACAACCAGCAACCATCAATCATCAAATTATCATCATGAATCATAAACAAGATAAACAACAGAAGCTTTTAATAGAAAAAATAGGGTCAAAATAAACATCACATAGTTATGTTCAATAAATTTCAAGCCACCCTTGTTCAAGGGTTCGCTTGACCAAACCTTTTCCTTAAAGACCTTCGTGAGGAAGGGGTGGCAAGGCCAGGATTTCTTTCTTGCTTTCTTTGGCTTCCACATTTTTTCGTAGCCAGCAAGGGTCCGAACAAGCAACCCACAAACACACCCTCTTTCCCTTCAGGGACGTTGACAAAGAAGGGGAACCCCCCACTCACCAACTGGCCTCAACCAAATCAAAGCAGCACCTTGCCCTGACCCTTTGCACTCCTCTCAGCCCACCTCAACAAACTCATTACCAACTTAAACTCCCCTCAACTTTGCTGCCTCACAAAATCACCCTCATCATCACTAACACAATTTGGTTTCGCTTCACTGGCATCCCTCAAACTGCTCAGACTCAAAATGATGAATGAAATCAACACCCCTACCCAACCCTCTTCCTCCTTCCTTAGTCCACTGTAGAGTCACTCTCACTCGACTCTCAAGCCTCACTCTCTAAACTGAACCACCCTTCCTGATGACTCACCCCCAACCAGCCCCACCAAACCTTCCTTGCACTCGCTCACCCTCAGCCCGTTCTTTTCCCTCTTTCTTATCCTCCACCTTCTCCATAACCAAATATTCTATACTCCTAAAGCAAAAGATCCAGAATGATTAAGCTTCCTCACACTTCCCAAAGCTTCGTAAAGCAACTGACTCAAACGGCCGATTGCTGTAACCACTTGCGTACAACTCCTCATGGGTAAGTTGACCAATCTTAATACTCAATAATGTTATTGAAGGAACACAAACACGTCATAGGGTTCATCAGATCCATAGCATCATACATATCAATGTCAGTATCTGGAATAAAGGATGGTGTATCGACTCAAGACTACTTCCATCTGCGGAGAGTA
>SNQN01011520.1:0-18658 GCA_008642245.1 Bassia scoparia | reverse complement strand
GATTTGAATTGTTGATTGATTACTCAACCTCCATGCTTTGCCAGGATAAAGATACATTAATGGGGATTTTTAAGAGAAGTACTGAAGTAGTGAAACTCTTGTTGTCTAATGCTTTTTGTTATGTTGATCTTGATGCAGGGATGATGAATTTGACCTTGATCTTGAAGATATTATGGTTATGGAAGCTATCTGGCTTTCTATCCAGGTGATAGGATCTGACCTTTTAATTAAAGCTGACCTAATATCTATGTAATTCGAATTTTGATTGAATACTTGTTGTAGCTTTGAATTTGTTTAATGATTTGAATTTTTTGGGAAGTGATCTAAGACATTTTGAATAGCCTTTGACGTTTTCATTGTATTAATATTGTTTGAACATTGATTTTGATGACCAAATTCAGACTCTATTAGCAAAAGCTGTGGCAACAGAATGCTCCCTGAATTTCCTAATCCTAAGTGTAAAAAGGACCTGAATTGATCAATATGTATATAGGGAGTCTAAGAAAAACGTGCGAGACATATTTCAAAAGGTGAACTGATGTAAGGCCTCGCATCTTTTTTTGATTATGCTTGTGTGTATCAATATGTGATCTTGCTTGTGTGGCAGGCTAGATCACGTCCGTGTGTTATATTTTTTGATGAACTGGATTCACTTGCCCCTGCCTGTGGTGCTTCTGGTGACTTTGGGGGTGTAATTGAGATTCTGAAGAAATTTGCTTTCAAGTAGTGATTTTGATTCTTACTATTATGCTTAACTGATAACTTACTATGGGTGAATTCTAGGGTTTGATATGATTTTGCTTTAGCAGATGATGAACACACTACCCGTCATAATTTTGTTGAGATAACCCACCAATTTTCCCGAAATGGTGCTTTTTTTACCACCCCTTTTCAGTTTTCATACTATGTTCTTTATGTAGTTTTCATTGATTTTAGAATCATGCAGCTTAAATTGAAAAATGCATGCGAGATTAATCAAGTTTTAAGAAACAATACTTTTTGACTGAGTATTGTAAATCAATTGCTATGATTATTAGGAACATATTGGATCTCTGTTTGTAGTAACTTGTTCTGGTTTTAGTTTTTGGTTCCTTGTTTTCTGAATTGTGATTAATTATAAAATTGCACTTACTATTTGATATGATATCTGATAAGGAACTAATGTATAGGAACCCATAAATTATTAAGAGATGAAATGATTTTTGGTTCGCGTAGCCGACCCCAATTATGGGACTAAGGGTTCGTTTGATTGATGTGTATGTTGTGTAGGACTTCAATACATATGGTAGCATTGTTGTGACTTGAACTAAATTGAAACCTTTGGATGTTGTAATTCTCTTCAATTGGCTTTCTAGCTTCTGCATCACTGTATTCACTTGCTAGATGAAGATTGTATAACCTTGTTCAATATCCCTCATAATCAAGGATATGATAAATAAGGCATTGTGAGTACTACTTAACATCATTTTTGACGTCTTTTCACAACGTCAAATCATTCCCAACTTGCATTGTGAGTAGTTTAACAAAAAAAAAAATCATGAGGTCGTAAGTTAGTGAATACTGAGGATGTGATACTTGCAGGTATATCATTCAATTTCCAGTTTAATGCATTAGTTGGAACATGAGTTGAGGTTGATCATGATCTTGCAGAACAGTATAATACTCTTCATTTACTCACATATATATTTCCCACATGTCCATTGTATAGCAGTCTTGAACTCGATCCCTTTGTTTCTTCACTAAATCTTGTATGATGTTTATCTTGTGGATTTCACTTATCTATGTTTCCTCCTGACTGCTTTCCTTTTCCCCTTTACTTTAGAAAGGAGGACATAATAAATTTTAACTATGATATCTCATTCCGAATGCTATCTATGAGTTCATATTTAATTCTAATATTTAGTAGAAGAATATAGCTTTAGGNAGGATGCCCAATCACTGTCACAATATGTAGTGAGATTGGCTTTACTAGATGAAGCCAGAAGCACTCCTTGATAAGGAGAGTTGGCAAGGTACCCGAGTACCCTGATCTYATGTCAGCTTGATAGTGGGCTGATGTGGGCTTGTGCATAAAGGTACTCAGGACATGCAATGAATAAGTGATGTCAGGTCTAGTTAAGGTAAGATAAATGAGTTTACCTACTAGCTTTTGATATTGCTTAGGATGCTCAAGCAAGGTTCCTCTCTGGTGTTAACTTTGTATGAGAATCAAGGGGTAACTTGAGTGGCCTGTACTTGTATACACCATATTCCTTCAACAAATCATGGATGTACTTGGATTGAGATAGGAAGATTCCCTCTTTGTTGTGATCTACCTCAAGTCCAAGAAAGTATCTTACTGCACCAAGTTCTTTCATGTGAAAGTGAGTTGACAGGAATTTCTTGGTGTCCTYTATTGCTTCATTYCTATTTCTTGCTACCAGTAAGTCATCCATATAAACTAAGACAGTTGTGATAGTTGTGTTCTCCTTTTTGATGAAGAGAGATGTATCAGATTTTGATTGCACAAAGTCAAATCCCAACAGTGCATCTCTCAGATCAACTTAGCATACCACTGTCTGGGTGCTTGTTTGAGCCCATAGAGAGACTTCAAGAGCTTGCACACTTTAGTGTTATCAACTTGAGCACTTGAATTCTTTGCATAGGAGGTAATTCTGGATCCTTCACCTGTGTACCCTTGAGGAAGCTTCATGTACACTGTTTCCTCCAAGTCTCAATGCAAGAAGGCATTTTTGACATCCATTTGCTCCAGTTTCCCACCCTGCACTACTGCAATGGCAAGGAGAAGATCTGACTGTTGTAAGCTTATCTACAGGGCAAATGTCTCCTCTTAATCAATTCCAAGCCTTGTTTTTTCCTAGAACAACAATCTGATTTGTATCTTTTCACTGTTCCGTTGGTTTGTACTTGATCTTGTAACACCATTTGCATCCAATTGTTCTCTTTCCGGGGGAAGATCAATTTATTCCCAAGTTTTGTTTGTCTCCAAAGCTTCAATCTCTCATTCATTGCTTGACCCACACTGGTTGTGTGACGCCTGTTGAAAATTTGCAGGTTCTCTTGATCTGCTTCAATTTTGACATGAAACAACAGAAAACATCAGAAGTGTCACTAATCTGCTAAAAGACTCAATCTTGGAAAGGCAGAAAATAAGCAACAAGCAGTTCTACCGAATTCAAATTTTTCATCAGCATTTCATGTATGAATAGCAATTAATGACAGAAAAAAAAGAGGAGCTCAAGTTTTCGAAACTGGCTCTGATACCATGTAAACAATAAGGATATTTGATGATAGCTAGTTAGACATTGATAGCAGTCCTTCATTTTATTCATAGCTGCTCATGTATATATTCCTTTCATTCATTCTTGGATGATAAAACTCATAAAAGGCTGCTCTGCTTACAAAGACGAATATATATAAACCTAAATGAGAGTACTCATCAGAGTGTCCACGATTAAACATCTACGCATTCATAATAAAGGTGTGTTGTGCACATTGATCCTAAGTTGTGTTCATTAAAGCAAACACAACAAATATGCAGAAGCCAAGCCAAAATGTTGTTGAAGACAAAGCAAAGTAAAAACAAGCATACACTACTAATTAATATAAGCACTTTAATAATACTAATGCATGTGATCTATTTCTTCACTTTGGGGTTGAGAAGTAATCGCTGAGGTCTTGAGGAGTTTATTTTTTTTTCAATAAGAAGGTCAAATTGTCATATTCATAAAACAATAAAAATAGGTCAAACTATTACAAAATTAAGATGCTACAAAGTGCGATGGATGAAAGGACTCTAATCAATCTAATCTATCTAATAACATACAATTAAAGCAATCCCACCTCTTTCATATTTTTCCTTCTCAAATTTCCCTCCCATCCCCACCTTATTAACTATATTTATTATTATTATTTATTATTTATATTATTATGCATAAAAATTATAAGAAACTTAATTAGTTATATTGTACTTTGATAAACTTTAAACAATTATTAATTGATAACATTATATAATTCCATTATTATCACAAATAAAACATTATTATGAAATAATCACCTTTTTTAAAATAAGTTTTGTTTATTTACCGGTATTTTGTATTTTATTAAAGTCGAGCATTTGCTCGGGTATTATCTAGTGTTTAATAAGAAAACTAACTTGTTTGTATTAATTGTATCTTGCTCAATTTACGCTAAATGCATCGCACATGTACCCTCTTAATTAGTTAGTAATCTCAACCATAAATACCACTTTTTTACTCTAAATTAAAAGTCCACTTACTCTTACTCAATCTCTCATTTCTCATAAACTTCCGCTAGCTTCCAATTAAATTAACTTAATTAATTCAATCAAACATGATTTATTACAAGCCTCTTTTGTGCCACTATAGTTGCCTAAAAAGAAGTGACAAACATTTCAAACTTCTAGAAGTAAAGAGTATAAAAGATGCAAGTAACAAAAACAAAAAACGGTTCACAACCTTATAATCGGGTGGACTCTCGATTGCCATAAAGCAGATGATTTTAAGCCGAGTTCAAGGCTTGAGATAATGAGTTTTTCCAGTACTAGAAGAGGAGTTTCTATCGCTTATAGGGTGAACTAATCTCTATGAAAAAAGATCTAACAGTCTAACACGTCAGTTCAGTCCCTGATTAAAGATGCTCAGGCTTATCCAATTCCTTAATATAAGTCGAATAAGTAGATATGTGGTCATCATGTTTTTGAGTATGAAACCTAATTTGCTTTTAACAAAGCCGAGTTTGAATTTACCGAGTCGAGTTCGATTTGCTTGACAAAAATTATCCCAATGGCCAATGCCACGAACTCCATGAGATGGTTCACGTCATCACGTGCCATGACCASCAGTCCACGAGTCCACSAGACCATTCTTGAGTTGAGTCAGAAYCACTTCCAATTTTTAAACCCTAAAAAATCCCCCCTTTTCACTCTCGTAACTTCTGAAATCCAAAATTCAATCAAAAAAACTCCCAATTCGTCAAAGCACAGTCAATGGGCAGAGGAATTTTGAAGGGAAACAGAGATTAGCAGAAATGGAAGTTCCAAAGAATGAAGAACGATGCGACAGAATTTGGGATTGCAGCAGATGCAGAAATAAGGGCGACAAAATGTGCTACCAACATAGCATTTCGTATTTATTTCCTGTAATCAAGAACAATGCTTCTTCTTCTGATTCTGGGAAATCTGAAGAAATTATTGATGCCCAGAAAATAATCTCAGTTCAACTTAAAGAGGATCACACRGAGAGAGCGAAAATTCCAGAAGAAGAGAAGAGAATTGGCGAAAATGCGACGGGAATTGATGATGATGATGAGGAGATTGAAGGAGTAGAGAAGATTAGGTTTGTAGGTGAGATTGCTGATGAGTTAAATGGAAGAGGAGTTGAACCGAAAGAATGCACACAAGGTGTTTGTGGAGATGTCGATGAGAGAAAAGAACGAGTTGCCAAGAAATTGTCATCTTTAAAGCTAAAAGATATACTTAGAAAAATTAAGAGGAAAAAAAAAGGGGAACAAAATGATCAAACYATCCCACAAAATGGGGTAAAAGTCCCAATTAGAGGGAAGAAAAGGGGTGGAAAGATTGCTGAGAAGAAAAGACGCAAGCGTGGCGATGACGATAATATGTTGATAAAGGAGGGGGAGGAGGGAGGAGAAGCAAGTGGCGGTGTAAAGAGGAGGAAGATGAAAGCATCAGGGAAAGAAGAAGGACCTCCTGTTGTACAGAAGTTAATAAAAAGGGTAATAACGATAAGAATGTACTCCCCCTAATAGCTAATAAGCATTTCCCAATTTTCGATTTTTGACTGTTTTGTTTTCCTTGGACAGAGGAGTAGTATAGATTCAACCATGTGTCATCAGTGCCATAGGAGTGACAAGGGAAGAGTTATCAAGTGCACAACCTGCAAGAGATTTCGTTTTTGTGTCCCCTGCATTACAAACTGGTCTGTCCTTTTGTTTTTTGATGTTCAATATCCACCTTGTTTTACTCCATATCCTAGCTTATTGAAAAGAAAGTAGTATCATTGGAAGTGAATTGAATGCGAGTGTGTGTGTGAAAACAATTCTTTGTTGGTGGTAATAGTAATGTCATTAGGTTTTGTTCCTTGTTTATGTGATGCTTATCCAGGTCATGACCTTGAATATGATATGCTATGGTCATAACTATCCAAACAATTGAAATTTATTATTTGGGCCATTTATTTTTTTAAGATGGAATGGGAAAGGGGTAAGGAAGGGGTACAATGGAAAAGGAGAATATATGAGGTTGTTTGTATAAGTTTTAAAATTTGAAAAGGAAACAAATGACCACCATCATCCTCACATACCTCGACCACCACCACCACGACCACCACTTCGATGCCTCTTAAATCACCACCACCTTATTCCCATACTCATCCACCACTACTACGGACATCAAAACGCTCTCAAATCACCACCCCCACCCATTGCTGGGGACAAAAAAAAGTGCGAAAGTTAGAGACAATGGCTAWTGCAATTTAAGTTGATAATTCCTCCCTTAACAAGAAGACCTACAAAATCCACTTCTTAATCAATGGATATTAGTGACCCTCACTATCAATCAAAGATTCAAAGCCATAGTCACATAAGTGGGTCAGRTACATGAACCAAAACAACTCCGAAAGTGATCATTCCGTGTAGTCATCCATATAGATTTTTCTCCTCCATCCTCTATGATCGATAAGCTCATTCCACATCTTTTCTAACTTCTTATAACAAAGTCATTTTCGGAATTTCGTTCTCCCTCAACCTCATTTGAGCTCTCCTTGATCTCACTCTTCAACTCTTTGAACCAATGCTCCTAACCAAAACAAACGGTTTTCCCCTAGTTTGCTTACAATGTCTGCGACACCAACTTTCCTTGTGCACAACTTCATTTCTAATTCTATTACTTAGTGCAAATGTCAACATCTGCATCTCCATGACCCTTTGTATGCCCCCTTTAGAATCCTAATTATAAAGCAACATTGATCTTATGGAAAAACCTATAAAGCCCCCCTTCAACCCTAAATGGATATTCTGATCATAGAACACTCTCCATTCACCTTGTCTTAATCCTGTGTTCCAAAACGACATRCCAAATACTAAATCTTACTCCGACTTAGCTTAAAACCTTTCGATTCCAACCTTTGCCTCCATTCCTCCAATTTCGTGCTAGCCATGAWWTTTAGTTTTATAAAAAAGGTGTTCAACCTAGTGTGTATGATATTTTTAAGAGAGCAAATGTTTTTAGATAAATTCAACTTCCGCCAAAATGATATCATTCCAAATAACATATACCATGGGACTTCATCTTGGATTGACCTTGTTACTTCATCTAGAATCATTGCAAAAAGAAAAGYGCTTGATACCAATGCTTGATGCAATCCAATTGTTATAGGAGAATCTTTCTCAACTCACCACAAGTCATCACATTTGTTAACACATATGGATACATATTCTTAACTAGGTTATTATACCTTCATGGAATACCTTCAACATTATCCACCAAAGTATCTAAATTMGAACTTTGTCATAAGCCTTCTCTAGAACAATGAAAACCATATGTAGGTCCTTCTTCCTCGCCTATAAAACTCCGTCATTTYTCTTATCAAATGAATTGTTTTCATAGTGGATCTCCCARGTATAAAACTAAATTTGTTTTGGGAGATGCTTTTGCATGCCCTTAACCTAATGGTACCACCCTTAACCACAATTTCAAAGTGTTGCTCTTAAGATTGATCCCTTGATAATTAGAACAATTTTGAGTATCGTCTTTGTTCTTATAAACTTCTTCAGCCAACCCTCACAATTCTCATAAAAATATTTTTTTAAAGAAGTGTAATCTAGAAACTACATAATAATAGAGTTTAGGATACCCTAAATCCTACTTATTAAAAGATAGGAATATAATCATAATATTCTATCTTCCTATGGTTGTGTTGGCGAGTTGTAAATGGTGGGTTTCGACACATGGATGTGCTTTACGTGGCGATTTACGGGTTTCATGGGTGCTTTTGTGGTTTTTTTAGGGCTCTAGTGGTGTTTATCARGGRGTGTCTTGGTTCGAGTGTAGTTATTTTGGTGTACACTAAGGTGGAAGTTGGTTGTCAATGGTGCTTGGAGATTGGCTTTGGTTAGGGTCGATTATAGTCTTAAGGGGTAATTTCTAGGGTGCCATAGTGCCCTTTGCGGTGAAAGGGCAATGGAGATAGTTGATGTGGTAGTGTGGTGGTTTCATGGTTGGTTTGGATTTGAGGTGAAAGGTGGTGTTACAAACTTACAATTGAGGGAGTTTGGTTTTAAAAGAGAAATGAGAATTCAAATCCGTAGGGGGTTGGCTAACCACATTAGTACTCTTTTGGCTRTTTTCAAAACTTATGWGGAAAAATGGGCTAAAGAGATTATTTCGCATAGTCATCCTCGAAGATTTTCCTCCACTCCCCTGCGATCGGGAGCCTCGTTCTTCATGTTAATTCATGTGTTTCATATCTTTTCTAACTCCTTCCTACCAAATCATTTTCGGTCTCCCTCTACCTCTTTTGAAATCTCCCTGATCTCACTCTTCTACACACTGGTGTCCTTGGATCTCTAACCTATCATGGTTATACATTGCTTTATAATTGCTGTTGTTTTTAGGTGGCAAAATTTTATAGTATACTCTATCCGTACTAATGAGCACCATAAATGCCTGGCAAACAATCATTTCATTGCGAGGTAAGTATTATTTGTGTCTTTGTGCGGTTGTGCCCCATACTTGTCTATGTTCCTTTTCGATTATCCTTTGGCCTTTTGTGAATTTGATCCTGTGTAATGTATGTGGCACCCTGTCAACCTAGCAGAACTCCAAGTGCCACTATTTATATTTTTTAACGAAGAATATTAAAATTATCCTGCTATTGGGTGGACCAGGTATCCACGGATGACAGAAGACCAGGTTGCTCTGGCTTGCCCAATCTGCTTGGGAAACTGCAATTGCAAGACTTGTTTGCGCATGGCCAGACACATGAAAGTGTGATTTTCCTCTCTTTACCTCAGTGAGAGGTTCTTTCCATTGTAATATTTTTTTATGCTAAATTTACTCGTTGGCAATTTCTTTTAGAATCAGGTGAAGGATGGATTTAAAATCGGGCAAGAAGAAAAGATTGGCTACTCAAAAAATCTTTTGAGGGCTATTTTTCCATTTCTGAAGCAATTTAATCAGGAACAAATGGAAGAGAAGAAAGTTGAAGCTAAAGTTCAGGGTATACCATCAAATTATGTTGTATGATGGCCTCTTAATTTTCATGTTTGCATTTTTCTCTATGTGCATTTGATTCTTTTAGTTGTTCTCATGTAATTTGATGTACTCCCTCCGTTCCATGCAGTTTCTTCCAAACACTATTTGGGTGTAAAATATGAAAACTAACATAATAGAAGAAGTGGAGTTAAAAAGTAGATTTAGATTGGAGAGAGAAACAAATAAAATTGSATTGTTTAATGTATATGAGTGTATTGCATGTGGTATGATTGGTTCCACATGGTGGACCGCCGCAATTTAAAAAGTAATATAAGGTTTCCTAAAATGGAATAAAGTGGGAGTGGTAGGAATTTCATGAAATTTCCATATGAGGAAAGTGGTAGGAATTTCATGGAACGGAGGTAGTATATCTTATTTTTCCTCATATCTGGTTCACYTGAAGATTAAGCTTGATTAAAGAGTCATTGTTGTGGCTATTAGAAATAGATAAATGACAACAATTGTTGACATCAGATTGAAGTCATGTTGATGAATATTGTTGCCATTATAATCTTTATTGACATATTATAATGAAATAGAGGGTTAGGAATGCCATATTGTGATTCAACAACACTTTGTAACGAAACAACAGTAAAGTATAACACATAAATGCATCTAATTGTTGAAAGAAGATTGCTGAAGAGCATAATGCATCTAATTTTGTCATATTGGCTCCACAGTTTTGTMTTTTTTTTTTTTTTMGGGGGGGGGGGGGCGCACAAGAATTCCTTGTTTGTGTATAGGTAGAGGCGTAGATGTAGATTATATTCACACATTACAATAGAAGGTATTCATTGCCAATATTAAAATGAGACGACTATGAAATTGGTGAGCTAAACTTGATGCAGATTCTAATATGAGTCATTAGTTTGGCGAGGTCAGTTTCCATGTACAGTGTGTGGAGTGTTCGTATTTTATTTATTTATTTATTTTTAGAAAAAATAGTTTTTACATACCTGCAAAGTTTGATTTACTGTCACATGCAGAATTTCTGGGGTWGTTATATAATTGTAGCTTTTAATGTGTCTCAGAACTAGCAAACCATGAAGCTTTATGTGTTAGTTCTAGGAAGCCGTTGGGATGATCCTATTACTGAAAAATAGTCTTCTTAAGTTTATGTAGTTGGTGGGTAGATTTTGGTTATTACAAATAAGTGGAGAATGATATACTTCCTCCATTTCAAATTAGATGCATCATTTTCCAAAATGAGGTGTTTCAATATAAATGCATCACTTTCCATCATGGGCAATAATTTCTCTCTATCTCTTTCCTGTCACATGAGTACTCTTTATATCTTCTCTGTATCTCTCTCCTCTCCAAATTAGCCCAGGAGTTTGTGTTTTGACTTTTGAGAAGAGATGGAGTTAATTTGAAACGAAGGAAGTATACAACTATACATATCATTAGACTACAGTTGTTTATCAAAGCACAAGGGTTAGACTGTAGTTGATTATTAAAGCAGTGTAACTTAAATTTTGAAACATTCATCATTCATGTGTATGATAATGTTTGGAATTAGGAGGATGTGTAGTTGAATATTGCACGAATGGAGATCAGACTTCTTTATGTGCATTCTCTATAGGGTCCCATTGCTGAATTTTTCTAGGCTCTGCGTGTGTATAGTGTGACTTCATTTTTGGGCTCCACAAATCCCAATTGGATGATATGTATAGTATTTTGTGGTGTCCAATTTCTGTATTACAATGCARCTGCACCTTGAAATTGAATGAAGACAACTTGGTGCTGGTCATAACTATTCTGTTTTTTTCCCCTTGTAGGCGTATTATGGACTGATGTAAAACTTCAAAATGCAAATTTCCAGGATCAAAAGCGTGTATTTTGGTAACAAGGATTTCTTTATGTTGTTCTTTGCTGTTCGTGATGAGTTGCTATTAGTCTTCAGGCCATGATTTGGTCATCTTTGGTGCAGTAATAACTGCAGAAACGCCATTGTTGATTATCACAGAAGTTGTCAAAAATGTAAGTATGATTTGTGCCTCACTTGCTGCCGGGAAGTTCGTGCTGGACAGCTGCAGGAGTGTGAAGAAGTGATAGTAGACAAAGTTGACAGAGGCTTCCAGCATCTGCATGGTATAAAAGCTCCTGCCCGATCAAAGAAAGCAACCAATGGCTACAATATTCCAACCAAATTTGTAGGAAAGGCAAGAAGCAAAAGAGCTCATGCTCGATTGCATAAAAACGCTGGCGGTCAAGATGCTCTTGATCAACCAAAAAAAATAACAGGATTTTCTCCAGCCGAGTCACACTTTGATGATAGAAAAAAGGCAGAAAATGAATGGACAGCAGATGAAAACGGTACTATACCTTGCCCTCCACAAAAATTTGGTGGTTGTGGTGGTGGAATTCTTGAATTAAGATCTATCTTGTCAGATGGTTGGGTTTCTGAATTGCTGAAAAGAGCAGAGCAGACAATGATCAAGTGGGAACATGAAATTTCCCCTAGTGCTCCTGAGGGGTTTCTAAATTCTTCTTCTGATGTTGGATGTGGAAACGGCTTGCGGAAATGTGCATCTAGAGAAGGCTCCAATGACAATAGTTTGTTTTATCCAGACGCTAGGGAGATTCAACATGGAGATCTCAAACACTTCCAGTGGCGTTGGGGCTTGGGTGAACCAATTATTGTCAAGAGTGTTCTTGATCTTAAGGCTGGTTTAAGTTGGGAACCAATGGTCATATGGCGTGCTTTCCGTGAAATTGGACACAAGATATCAAATGTGAAAGCTATTAATTGCTCGGATTGGTCTGAGGTAAGTTTCATACGCTGTTTGCCGCTCAGGATAAGGCGATAAGCAGTGTGGAAGGATAGAGAGATGGTGTTCAACATGCATTTGCAAAAATAAATAAATAAATAAAAATAAAAATCAGATATTTAGTAAAAGGAATGCTAAGAAATAGAAAAACATGGGTCAACATGCTTGACATCAGACTACATAGAAACCAGGAATCACACCAATGGAATACCATGCTTAAGAACTAAGAGATGCAACTCTTTCCAACAATAAATAAATAAATAAATAAAATAACATTGCTTCAATATGTTGTTGATATGTTTATTTAGTTCTTCCACTGTTTCCCCAAACTTTGGCTTGTTAAGAAAAGAGGGAAAGCTCTGAACAGTGCAAGTATTAAATACTTAGTGTATATGTATTGTCATTATATCATCTTTAATTTTTTAACATATGAATTTGTCTATGTGAAGCTCTCAGAGTCCATCTTTGTTTTGATTTGTTTTGATATGTTGATACAAATTGCTTGTAAAAATTTAAGAGATTGAATCCATTGTGTCAGCCATGGCTATAACAAGTGTTTGGTTTTTCTATCGTACAATCATCTTGTTCTTTTTGTTATTTGATTTGCTTTTAACATTTGGCATCCATTTACTGTAGGTTGATCTCACTGCTCATCAATTTTTCAAAGGTTATTCACAGGGTCGATTGGATGGTGCCAAGTCGCCTACCGTATTGAAATTAAAAGATTGGCCAACTGATGGTACTTTTGAGCAGCGTTTACCGCGGCATAGTGCTGAATTTCTTAGAGTATTGCCATTTAAGGAGTATACGCATCCCAGGGATGGAGTTTTGAACTTAGCTGCCAAGTGGCCTGTWGAAACTTTGAAGCCAGATTTGGGTCCAAAGACCTATATTGCTTATGGGAGTTCTGAAGAGMTSGGTTGTGGAGACTCTGTCACCAAGCTTCACTGCCACTTGTCTGATATGGTAACATATTTTCATTTTTATTCATCCTTTGCTTTCTGAATGATGCCTGAATGTCCCTCCAAGTGACTTATGTAAGCACATATATAGATTGCCTGCTATATGAATGACCAGTGCGACTTTTTTCAACATGCTGATAGTAAATAGTTATTTTGTAGTTTGTTTTTGCTGTGTAGTAGACTTGTGAGCTTTACTGTAGATGTATGGACTTCAAAACTTGAATTCTGATAAAGTCTGCACGGGGGAATAGTGTATCGACAGATTTAGATAATGATTGTTCATGACAGTACTTTTTGCTTGAAAGCTATAGTTGTACCAACTGATGATATTMTATGTATCTTAAAAACCAAAAGAACTTGAGTTTAAAATAATGGATGACTTGTCCAAATTACTGAATGTGTGTGCGTTGTTGGGACAGGACAATCCTTCCTGCACGTGGTTTGGACTTTGGAGGTTGTTATCTTTTGTCTATATTTCATTTGTAATAATTTACTATTTACGTGTAATACCAACTTACTTTTTGTTTGGGTGATTTGAGAGCTAACATTTAAGTTGGAGGATGAATTTCATTCTTTAGGGGGAGTGGATGTAATACCCCGTAATTTTGGGCATTGAGTATTTCACACTACTTTATTGTATAATGTGGATTTACTCTTTTGTAGTCACGGAGTCCATTCATTGACCATGAAGTCATTAATATTTATTATCAATGTTAATAAGAATTTTGAAATTCTAAATAAATGAAAACATTATCCATGATAAATTGAGTAATGAATTTCAATTTTTTTATGATATACAACTACCATACATAAATAAATCTAGTGAATAGATATTAATTCTTCACTGATTAATATAGTAAATCTATCTATGTTAGCTAGTTTAAACCAGTAAGTGAAAGATGTAAGCTATACTTTGAATTCAACAACGAACATCTTTGACTCGCTTATTTGCCACTACTACTGGTTTCTTTTCCTTTTCTAAATTTGTAATGTTTCTGAATATTTGTTCGTTTTAATTGTATGCATTCATTAAGAGTGCAATTCGATGCAAATAGGCTAGGTTGATTGGGACTTAGGGATGCTCTTGGTCGACTTGAGAATTATGTATTGCACAGTTAGGCTCTTTCCATTTCCAAGGATGTGTGTATATAATTTACAGTCATGTATRGCTTTGCATTTGAAATTAATCACTTCTAAATCCTAAAAGAAATTTTTGCTAGAAGATTGGAGGTTTTGCTCAGGTTCTTGTGCTGGAAATAATTAAGTCTACTTAATGCTAGTTTCGTTTATTGGAATTCATAGGTCAATATTTTGGTGCATACTACCGAAGTTACCTTGCATCTTGACAATGGTGCTCATCCAACTGGGAGCTTGGAAGGCTCAGAGTTTGAAAGCGATGGTGCTCTTTGGGATATTTTCCGCAGAGAAGATGTCCTTAAGCTAGAAGAATATTTAAGGGGACATTATCGTGAATTCAGGCATAGTCATAACTTTCCATTGAACAAGGTGATACTATATACATTTGATAATGTTATATATCTAATCCATGTAAAAGTTGATGGCCATAAAACTTGTTGGCTCATTGTGCTAGTACCAAATGATGATCAGTATACTCTCACGAGCATTGCAATTGAATAATCTATGTAATGATAAYATACGTAACAAATAAATATAAATTTCAACCATAGATAGAGAGAAGCTAGGGCTTATGGTTAAACCACCAAATTTTTATTTCTATTTCATTGATTTGACTATTTCATTTATATTTATGTGACTATTGTTTGTGAGGGAATCATTCATGTGACTATAGATGTTTAAATTAATGGGTAGCATTAAGTTCAGTAGAGTAGCTGCTAGAATTATACTTATATGTSATTGCCTATTGCTTCTCAGTTTCATTCACCAATATCATACGGTGTATAAATTAAAAGGTGATTAATCTTGTGAATTGTGATATATTGCGTAGAATGGAATCATATGATCAATTATTGAAACATAAAATCCCTTTTTTTTAATTACTGCGGTACGAAAAAGTAGGGAAGAGCAGACAACGAATGACTTGGATCTTTCTCCCTCTCCTGACCAACTTTTTTGATGTTCTTGCTGAYGCTTTTTGTTTTTTTCCTTTTCCTTTTAAATGAGCAGGTCATTCATCCTATTCATGATCAGACATTTTACTTGACCGAAGAGCATAAAAGGAAGTTGAAGGAAGGATACGGTAACTTCAAATTATTTGCATGCGGGTGTCCTCATTTCTGTTCACTCTCCCTGGTTTCTCACTTATCTTACTTCCTTTGTTTCTTCTTATTTTGGCTTAAATGGTTTGTTTACTTATAGGAATTGAGCCATGGACATTTGTTCAAAAGCTTGGAGAAGCAGTCTTCATCCCTGCTGGTTGTCCTCATCAAGTTAGAAATTTGAAGGTGCCATCTCCATTCTTGTGGCCCTAGCCATCTTTCACCTGATCTTTAATATATTTACTTCTAGGTTTAAATGCTTTTTGGTTATACATATTCTTAAAACATATGGTGTYCATGGACTAAAGATATGTTAGCCTCCTAATCAATAAAAGTAGTAACTTAATACCCCCTCTATCACAATTTTATCTTCCAGTTATGTTTCGGCACTAATATTAGGGAAACTTGTGGGCCGTTATAGTGATTAAATGTTAGGAAAACTTGTAGGCTGTTGTAGTGATTAAATATCAGGAAAACTTCTAGGCTGTTATAGTGATTTACTGTTATGAAAAACTTGTAGACTGTTATGTTGATTAGATGTTATGTAGAACTCATTAGACATTAGGTAATAAAGTGATTTTTAAGTTTAAATTATCGAAAAGTGGATAGAGAAGWAGAAAWAAACTAAGACCAAGGGCGGGATTCTTGAGAATGAAAAACTTTATTGTAGAACTCATTGGGTAATAAAGTGTTTTAAGATTATATTATTGAAAAGTGGGGGTTAAGATCCTCTAGAGTTTTGGCTAAACTCTAGCGGGTAGATTCGCATCCTGACCATACATTTCTAAATCAATGGCTCAAATTGGTGTGGAGGAAAAATATAGGGGTGAGTTGGGGAAAATAAAAGGAGAATTTGGGATAGTTAACATCTCAACCATTGTCAATGGTTGAGATCAAACAAACTCTACCCGGGGAATGAACCATTCTCTTTCCATTGTATAAGAATGTAATATTACATTGGGTCACCCCAAATTATAAGTATAAAATTTAAAATATAAAATACTTTGTATTACTAGGCATGATGCTGATTAGTCTGACCTCTTTCATTTTCTTTTGACCAATATATGTTTACAGTCATGCATAAAGATTGGACTTGGTTTTGTCTCTCCTGAAAACGTTCAGGAGAGTATCCGACTGACTGAGGAGCTTCGTAGTCTGCCTCGCAATTACCAGGCTAAAGAGGATTATTTGGAGGTATGTCATTTGCAGTTTATTGCATTTTTTCTAGTGCTTTTGTTGCCCCATTGACTAAAACAGAGTTTTCTGCACTTGAAACTTTTGGAAAGTCTGATTCTATTTTGGTTTAGGTGAGGAAAATGATTGTCCATGCCGTGAAGCAGGCTGTAGATGACTTGGAGGCGAACCAATAGTCCAGTGAATGGTTGGGTTGGTACTAACCCAAACCAGATCCCGAGTTTGTCCGTGATTCTGGTTTGTAGTTAATGATGTCAGATCTTATTGGTGATCTGATTAGGCTTGAGGCTTCTATCTTGTACAAATATGAGAGGTGTATCGTGAAATCAAGTCTYATTGTGTTAGTATAGCTTGAGCCTTGTGTCTCTTCCAAAAGGAAAATAGAAAGATAAAGATTTTACTCCAGAGAAAATTCTGGCCTTGTTGTGTAGTTCAGTAGACAGTAGTTGTATGTATTGTAACAATGTATATTATTTATTTTTATGGAGATTCAATAGATAAAGATCTGTGGAGCAATTTGACATGCAGGAATTGAAAATTGTTTAGCTTAATTTCCTTTTTTGATCAATTTATTTTGTGCTACATCTTTGAATAACCTCTTAAAGAGTGAATTTGGTTAAAAAAAAATTAAAATAAAATAAAATTGTACACCATAATTGATAATTTATTTCAAAATTTGACTTAAATTCGACGTGTAATTTAGGTCACCTAGGTATTGCATACTGGATTTTATTTAATGACAAAAGGTTGACTCCTCTATCATTTTGGCGACAACGATGAGGGGATTGGTGACTTATTGATGTGGACGTGGTGCAGTTGTGTGGTGGTGCAGCAAAGGTGGACATACATAAATGGCATGGTGTTGTGGTGGAGCCGTGGAGGTGACATTGGTTGATGTTGGTGGCACGGTGGTGGAGTATCATGMCGGTTGCTTAGTAAGGGGCTAAACCTAAGAGCAATGGGTGTTGGGGCAGAGAGAGAAATAGCGCTGAGTTGTAATGACTAAGGACAAATTGAGAAGTTTGTGTTGTATNAAAGGTTGACTCCTCTATCATTTTGGCGACAACGATGAGGGGATTGGTGACTTATTGATGTGGACGTGGTGCAGTTGTGTGGTGGTGCAGCAAAGGTGGACATACATAAATGGCATGGTGTTGTGGTGGAGCCGTGGAGGTGACATTGGTTGATGTTGGTGGCACGGTGGTGGAGTATCATGMCGGTTGCTTAGTAAGGGGCTAAACCTAAGAGCAATGGGTGTTGGGGCAGAGAGAGAAATAGCGCTGAGTTGTAATGACTAAGGACAAATTGAGAAGTTTGTGTTGTATACTTGTATTTTAGATGATATGTAGTACTTTCAGGCGATAAATAGCAATTCGTTGTTTGCGAAATATGCCTATAATTTTTGTTAAACTTGCTACTTCAAAGTTCATAATAAACAACTGTATAATTGTGAAGAAGTGATGGTAGAATATGCTAAACAAAGGTCATTGATTATTTGCATGATGCCTCATTTGAATTATTTGAACCGTGTTAGATCGCCTTTAAAAAAAGAGAACTATATGCTAATACGCCTTGGATCACTAAGAGCCAATGAACACAAAATGTGTTGAAGTACATCTTAACCAAAACATGACGAAATTTAAACTAAAAGCGAAGAAAATGGTGTTATCCCTCACACACGCTCACAAAGGGTTTTGGTAATGCATATCTTCAATTAAAATCTATGTTATTACATGGTTGATAGCATTATAAGTACTCCCTTCGTAACGTTTAACTTGCAACACTTTCCATATTTGGGTGTAACAAAAAACTTGCAACAATTGTACAACTCTTTTCATTTGGTAAATATGGGTTATGCTACATATAAAAATCCAAAAATGGAAAAAAACATCAATTAAATCATCATTTATTACATCAATTAATGTTACAATTTCATCTTAAATTCATAAATTATTTCTATTTTAGACAACATATTTAATGCTTATATATAGCCCTTAGGGCTACATATAGCTTTTCCCAATATTTAATGGCAAAATCACCATATTTTTGAAACCACTTTTGTTAATTGTTTTATTTTTTTTCTTGCCATATTATTTCCCTCCTTTTATTTTTGGGACCATTTCACTAATTCACTACATAACTCAACATTAGCTTTTCTTTATTATATAAGAGAAGGGGAGAGGAAGATGGTGTCCCCCC
>SNQN01011519.1:0-18659 GCA_008642245.1 Bassia scoparia | reverse complement strand
GGTGGTTTCTTGGGATGTGGAGATTAGTGGTGGCTTCTTGTTATGCTCCTTCTTGTTATAGTAGCTTTCAGCTCCTTTTTCTTCTTCATTTCCTTACAGTTAAAGCTAGGCATGTGATATTCATTTTTAGGAACTCATCATCCTGTCCAATTGCAATTACAGCAATTAAAAACCACTTAAAACAATTTAACATAAACCCTAATCAGACAAAAAACAAATGCAAACGAAATTAAAAAGCCTTATACCACAATAGTTAATCAACAAAAGCATATTTTAGCAATAAACAACACAGTCCAACACCATAATTCACAAATAATTTATTCAACAAATAATAATCATAACATTAAAAAAAACCACCAAAGAATAATTTAGGGAAAAAATTTATTAAAAGCATGAAAATTTACTGTGATAGGAATTGTGTTGAACCAACAGACTAGAATAAAGCAGCGAAAAGTCGAGCAAAAGAGAACAAAATAACTGTTAAATGGCGAAAGAAACGTAATAGAGCAGTAAAGAAGCTTAAGACACGAAAAAATATGAGGAAAAGGAAAGATAGGAGAGGAGGGGGTTTTAATTGGGTGAGTGTGTTCACGCAAAGGAAAACCAAAAGAAAATGAGGAAAAACACAGTCAACGACCAAATATTGACTATTTTCACCGGATTCCGACGTAAAAGGGACCATTTTAATAAATGTGGCTTTATAAAGGTTACTATCTCACAAATTTTTAAGAAAGTACATAGTTCACAAAAGGGGTCTTAAAGTAGGTACTTTTTGACAATTTTTCTAGAAAAAATTATGCATATACACTATATTACTCCTTCATTAAGGATAATTATGTAATTTGAGAGGGGACACCATTCTTCCTCCCCCTTTTCTTAATATGAGATTGTGATTTAATTTCTCTGCAAGTTGTGTGTAAAAAAAAAGTTAGCACTAATTGATTCTCTTTTCTTCTCATCAAAGGAGAATTATCATCTCTAGTATACCTATAGGCATCTATATTCACTTTCAGGGACGAACCCAGTTAAGGTGCAAAGGAGGCTGTGTTGTCACGTGCCGCTCTTTGACTCACGCAAAGAGTATCAACTACCGCGCCAACTCACTTGCAGTCCGTCGCAAGATGAGTCAGGCTTCCTTTAACCTTGGCACTTAACCTTGTGCCTATGAACCCCACACTAGCAAGACACAACCCTTGTGCCTAGCTCGCAAGTATACGTCCCCTTGACGTATGAAGTTAGTGCGTAGAGCAAGTCCCTTTAGCTCGTAGCACTTCCCAACCCACGTGGCAATTCCTTGCCTAATGTTTAGCACACTTAAAGTGCTAAGTAATTGATTTGAAAGAACACAAGTATTTGACGGAATATAATTTGTATTACACACAAAGAAAGTTTACATGATGTCTTCTCCAATTCCTCCGTACAAATGCCTCAAGGTGCCTATTTATAGGCAACCATTTACAATGCCCTAATTTTTAGAATTATTCCAACCTCCTCAAATGAGGGGTTCTAGACTACACCTATCTAGAACTCACTACTCCTTTACAATTCTCATGTACATATAGAACAACCTAGAACATTCTAAGTATGTACATGAGTATTCTAGATACTACCATCCTAGAACACTTTGGAACGTTCTAGATACATTATCTTCTAGAACATTTCCTCAAGACTTTCTCTGGAACATTCTAGAGTGTCCTTCTCTAGAATCTTCACCACACATCCATAATATTCTAGAACCTTCTAGAATCTTCAAGATCTTTCTGCAACATTCTAGTCCTTTCTACTTGGCCATTATTCCCAAGTATCATTCTTCGTTCTATAGCCCTTCCATGCCGAGAAAAATGCCTTACGTGCAAGCATTTGTGGGAATGTACCCCTCTGTGACATGCTGCACCCCTTAGTTTGAAAAATAAAATCCGAGGGAAAAAAACAAAAGTTTAAAATAACAGCAAATCAAGTGTGAGAAACTGAGAATCTCTTCGGGCATTATTGTTGGATTTGTTGTCAATTTCTTCAATTGGAAAACTTGGCAGAGATGTATTTCATGCCAATTGCCACAACCATTATTTGGACATAACCTAGTAGACATATTTCTGATCAAAACTAGCCAGTGCCCACCTACCACAAATTAGAGTGCCCAAACAAAAACATATAACGAGCAAACACTTGCTAGCCACAATTACTATATATCATAAGCTGAGATTTTCTAAGATACGAACAAGAAGAGAATTCTACTCAATCTTTATGGTATTCCTAGGAAACTCATGGTATGGTAACACAATGATCCCACCCGCATATGGCTCTAAAGTGTCCAATACAAGGATAAAATGGTCATTTTAATCGTATTTTACACTTTACAAAGTCATTTTACCCCATTTGAAATTTGGACCCACCCAAAAAATTACACCAACAAAAATTATTTTACACCATTCAATATTATTTTTAAAACATTCAAATACTATTTTACACCATTATTACAACATGTTAAAACACCATTACAAAGATCAATATTATGTGTTGACTTGGTTTTATCCCCAACCACGTGTGGGAACATGACTTCTTCCTCTAAACACTACCGCCACTATAAGCACGCGTCATTTTAAAAACTATATTAAACTAATTTTACATGAGAAAATAAAATTTATGCAGTTTTCTTTGGACATAATTCCAAATTAACAATAACGGAGAGTTATTATGATTTCAAATTTTTGATGTAATTTTCTTTTTATTGAATTTTTGACAAAAAAATTTAATTCATATAGTGTGGTTTAATCAACTGGTTTACTTACACTATACGAATAGTTATATGGCAGATAATAATATTATGAGTATTAATATATGTTCGAATAAGAAGTTTTTAGCTATTTAATTCATATTTTTTTCAAAATAATTTTTATAATTAAGTGATTCATGAAAATAATTTAGTCAATGTAATTAATAAATTTTTATTCGAATTTAATCATACTAATTAATTAAACTTTAAATTTTTATTTATGGGAATAAAATAAATTGTCAATGTAATTAAGTCTTTATTAATCCATATACCTTTTTTATATTGCTAACATGAATTTACGAAAAATAAAGGATTTCATATTTTTTAAGTTAAGAACATTAAATACTTTTATATCATTAAGGGGATTAAGTTCTTTAAAAGGGACACCATCTTCCACTCCCCTTCCCTTATATAATAGAGATTAAATATACTTTCTCCATTTTTTTAATTGCATCACTTTGACGTTTTCACTATTCACATGAAGTACTTTGACTAAGTTTTGAGCTTCACACATAATAAAAAAAAATATAATCAAGTGAGATCTTGTTAGATTCGTCTCGTTAATACTATTTTAATATCAAATTTTTATAATTTTTATTATTCATAATTATAGTTATTAAGGGTCAAAATTATGTCTCGAGTCTCGACAAGCGTAAAATATTTGACTGTTGCAACCAAAATAAACGGAGGAAGTATGAGGAACAAATGACCCACTTTTGGCAGTACCAAATTGTTTTTGTAATTGCCTGTAATCAGTCTTTTTGACAATGATAAGTTGATAACCACATTTTAAGTTAGTAGTGTTGGAATTTTTAAAAGGTTATAAATGACATTATTAGGTATGTGCATATGTATTTTAGTAGTAGATCAGTTACTCTTCAAGGTGTGCGGCATGATGTTCGAGACCCGTAAGGTGATTGCGGCTTAGTTTGACCAAGTGATACTACTAGAAGATTGTGCAATTTGCTTAATGTCATTTGATGACTATTTACTCCCATTAACCTTTTGATTTTCCACTTGAATTTTGGGGTTATGAATCCAAAGAGTCACCTTCCTTTTTCTTCCTTCATCTAATGTTATATACTTTCTCCGTATCAAATTAAACGCAACAAATCAAATTTCACGCATTTCGAATTGAGATTTAACAAAGTAAATGAGCGAATTAATCAAAATATTTTAACGCAATAAAGTCATTATAATCTTATTCTTCATTGTGTTAAATTATTTGAATAATTTTGTCATTTACTTTGTTAAATCTCAACCTGAAATGCGTGAAATTAATTTGTTGCGTTTTAATTTGATACGAATGAAGTATATATACCTCTCATTTCTCTTCAAATTGTACACATATATGAAATCCTAAACACTTATCTTCTTGTTTTTGGGCATAAGTTTATGTGCCTCCATACATACCTTCACCAAAGAGTGCCCTTGTTGAAGGTGGTGCTGTAAACCTTTGTAACGAGTCGGGTGATACAATGTGTACCCCGGTTGCACCGAGTTATCTTTTCAAGTCACGATCTTCATTGCCAGACACACCATCTCATTCTCTATCATTTTTAGTCTAAATGTAACCTTAAAAACACTCATATTTCCAACAAGTATACACTTGTACCGTAAAGTAAAGCCATAGAGTTGTGCTGGCTATGAAAACCTGAATACCCATACCAAAACTAAAAATGATTATTCAGTGTAATTATTTTGATATTGTATAACTGTAGGAAAAATCTATTTAACTAAATGTTAGGGCCTAACAAGTATCCCTTTCGTGTTAAATTAGACAACTGAAAAATGATATATTAATTATTAAATAAATTTAAATTTTAATTATATCGTTGATATGTGATTATGACATACATTTTAAAATATATTTATTGCGTTACGAAGACTACCCAAACGTTAGACATCTAACTTTCTAATAGCATAATTGTTGACCCAAAACCCTCACACAAAAATAAAATTACAAACATATCCTTCTCTCACATTTTATAAAATTAGATATCTAAGTATTTTTTATATCTAGCCAAACTCATAATTGTACATATGAACTATGAAATTTATACAAGAACGAACTTATGATCATTTTTTATAACTATCCCGGAGCTTTGTATAATAATGAATGGTTAAGCTTAAGACCAACTAAATTTTGATAGTGTGGTATGTAGGAGTTACATCCTCCAAAAAGAGATGCATCAAAGAATGTTTGTCTCACATTGAAAGTTCGACAAATTATTCTCTTATTCATAGAGGGAATTAGTAAATCACTAAGTGTTTGAACCTTAATATGTGGGCTAGTATTGGTCACACCCATGCGCGAGCTGCCTTCCAACCTGGCTCGAGCTCATGCTACATGCACGGGTGAGGTGTGTGGCTCATTCAAATCTAATTCCTTCCAATACACATGATCTTTGCCATAATTATTTTGCAAATCTAATTTCTTCCGCTACGTTACACATGATCTTTGCCATAATTATATTTATTGCTTGTTTACAACGGCCATCATACATTTGTACAAAGAACGAACTTATGATCATTTCTCATTCAAGGGAAAAAACCTTACAACGTTAGAAGGTGGAAGATTGCAAAGCAGAGAACTTACATGAACACCTCCATTACAACTCATTTTTAATACAAACTTCCAAAAAGAAAAGCCTATTTTACAAGGTTAATTGCAAGCCCTTATATATTTCACATGAAAGCGCAGATTAAACTGGACAAGATCGAAAAGCAAGGCTCGTACACCCAAATACTATGATGATGCAGGAGCTTAAAGGCGAAGGCTGCTGGTATATATATATCAGTGAAGCCTCATGATCGCGTTAGTGGAACCTTGGAGGGTCCGAGATTTGTACAACATCATCGTCGTTACCAGCTTAGATTAGATATCGGACATCTTGAGGAGGAGCAGTGTCTCAGACGGCTGTCTCCTCATCCTGTGGCTTCTCATTCGTGTCTGATGTAGATCTCCTCCGAAACCTGAATGCTCCTGATCTGTTTCCTAACGCAAAATCACCAGCAATCATTTGTTAGCAAAGATCCAACACCTCACTTGTAAAGAAGAAGCAGATTGCTAAAAGTAGCAAGAAAGAATGTCTCATTGCCCTACAACTAACAATATTTTCATTTTCCTAGGATAACTTGTTAGTTGAGTTGGCCATCTTAAAATTGGTAGTTGAGACATATTACGTACGAAGTATATGCTTCTTTTCAGTTTTAAGGTTAGTTGATAGTGATTACACAAGATGCTCGTGTTATTCCGTAAAAGTTAGGCCATGATCAATTTCACCCGATGTTCATCTAAAACTATTAACTCGTGACACTGTTACACCAAAAATGCGTGATAAATAATGATCATGATACTATTTTGTACTCCGTACATAAAATGGTCTCTAGATTAATTATGGTCTCAAAATTAAACCATTATATTGGTGATCTACAAATCTAATACGCTGTATTATTGTTTAATTTTGATGATTAAATGTTGTGATAAACATGTTCGATTATTTGCATCGCACAATCTTAAATTTGTTGATTAACATAATAAGGTTATTTTCAAGAAAAAATCGAATTCTAATAGATGAGATGGGTGAATCAATGTCATTTCACTCGTTTGTAGTAGTTACTCACATTAGGTAATATGTAATTATGATCATCATGTCTAAATCACAATTTAAGGTGACGAAACATTTAAGCAAATAAATCAAACACACCATTACAAGTAAAATAATTGAAACTAAATGAATAATAAATTAATAATGCCGTTTAAGAAAGGGTCTTAACAGTAAACAAATGAAATTACATCTCACCTAACATAATCGTAATCGTAACCATTTTGACCATGTAATAAACCTCACTTATCAAGTTCTCATCATCACACATACCTTTTGATTATTCAAACTTAAATTATTAATCTTCAATAAGATAATGCAATCAAACAAAGCGACCTAATTAATATTCATCCAAAATTAAAGTCACACATAAAACATGATTAGCCACCAATTTACCCACTAACCCCACAAAATATGCGAAATGTCGAAACCTCCTCTTTCGAATTTTCCAGATCCCAACTTTACTACTCTCACTCCAACTTTACTGGAAAAATCATGCAAAAGCACAAACACACATTCACTCAAAAACAGTAGGACAGAGAAAGGGAATGACTCACCGGAAAACGGCGAAGACGGCGGCGTAGAACCGGCTGGAGACGCCGGAGATGATCCGCCACCACTTTGATGTTGTAGCCTGGTGTTTAACAATCATTATTTTCCTCGAAACTTTCACTTCTGGATTATTCTCGTCGCTTAATGCATTCGATGACGTGATGATGATAATCTCTCTCCTCCGTATCCCAATCTGCTTCAAATAAAATAAACAAACATGTCAACAATTTCATATTCACATTCCTCTTCATTTGATCATCTCTCATTACTCTGATCAAACACTGTTTCAAAAATCACAATTTTACGACATTATAAGTTCATTATACTTGCGACAAAAAATTAGATGTGATCATGCATATTGAGTACAGTTGTTCGATTAGGAGAGAGAAAGGGGAAGGTTGAAATGGCGGAAATACCCTTGGAAGGCGTAGAGCGGGCGTTGAAAGTGTTGAATCTGCGGAGGCGACCGAGGCGGAGTCAGGGTGAGGACCGGCAAGAGTGTCATCCCAAAGCTTCTCCAAAAGACCCATAACCGGCGTTTTCTCACTTGCGTCGGAAAATTAAAGTTAAGAAACAAACTAAAGCGTCGAGTTAGAAGCGTCGGCACGTAAAAGTGTCACACTGCTTGTAAAATGGTGTGATCGATGATGAGCTTTCGATGTGGAGGAGTTGAAAGACGAGAGTGAGGAGTGGATATTAAAGACAAAGGTGGGATGATCGTGGCCGTTGATGCAAGTAGGTGTGACGTAAGAGAGAGAAGTGAGTAGATAAGGTTGGAGGAGAGAGAACGTGCAGTGAGGTGAGATTACTGATTATGTTGGGGTAGTCACGTGAGGAAGGGCCCACTTGTTTGGGGTGAAATGACGGTTTGTGCTTGGTGTTGTTGGATAATTACGAGGGCGTGCCACTGTCGATCTCTGTTTGAGATTTTTTTTGGAAAGTGGTAAAGGGGTTGGAAAAAATCTGAGGTTAAAAATGGTAAAATCTAATGATCTTATCCTTTAACAATAGGGTTACACATGTAATATTACTGACTTCAAATTTTTGTAGGAAAAACTAGTGGTCCATAATCACTAAATGTTTTCTTTTAAATGTGGAAAAATGAACTCATTGATTAATAGCCATAAGATGTTAATAAAAGAGATTTGAGAAAGAAAAAAAACATAAACAAATCTAATTCTTGGTTGGTATTAATAGTTGTGAAGTACTTCTGTACTTGTATACAATTGACGTTTGTCACATTTATTTTGTTACCGAAAAGTAATACTCCCTTGTAATCCATTACATATTACTTGCAACATTATTAAAAACAAGGTTATAGTGTTACACAATACCTGTAATAATTGTGTTTGGTCAATTTTTACCATTTTAAACTTATTTTTCTACCATAAACTTATTTTTATTTTTTTAACTTTATCTGAAATTGTTTTTGAGAGTTGAAAATAAAGTATGTTTCGTTTTTTTCAAATTATTTTTTTTTGAACTAAATTTATTTTTTCTGAAAATAAGTTGAATAGAAAATGTTGTAGCAAGTGTATCGTGTTGTGTTACAATATTTTTTCTGAACTGTAGGGATGAGAGAGGAGTGGACGCTTCTCGTCAATGCTATTTCGAGAGAGTTAATCTTGATGGTACATTGTAGTTRAACCTTAGCACTTCCTTCGAGGTACAAGTCCTTAGCACTTCGTTCTTGTCCTAACTCCTTAGCACATGCACAAAGGAGAATAATCCTTTTTGGATTTTCTCTCTTCGATACTTATGTAATTAAGTACGGGTATGGGATTTGAGCAACAAAATCTAGGGACTGAAAGTAGTGAGATAAGTTCTCAAGTATGTATATAGTACAGTAGTTGGGAGTGATGAATGATGTGAGGGAATGTGTGTGATTGTTTCTTTACATATTTATAGGTGCTTTTCCTAGCCCTTGGAAACTTGGATATATGACACTTGTCACTCATCTACACAATAGGTTATCCGTTTCTACCGTTTGAATGTAAGAATACCCGATTTTCGATTGAGCTGTCAACTAAATTAAAGTTTAAAGGGGCGATTTTGCATTGTAAAAGTGAAAGAGATGGAGTTAGTAGACGAATATGCTACTAACAAAATGCAACATAAAATCTCACAATCATCTATGTGTCTACTCCCCTAAATGTTTGTGTTATATTTTCTGCTACCTGTTCCTGAGCATCGTCAGGCTAAAAAGTCTAGACTAGTTTTGTTTAAACTCCTAAATTACTTCAATTTAAGAAATAAATTTAATACGTAATTAAACATCTATTACTAATATATAAAAAAGGAGTTGAGTATGACAAGTGTCAAATCCTCAACTCTTAATTATGCTTAAACCTCTTTTATAAGAATGCATGCGACATGTATCGCCTTATATGCCTGACATATGTGTCATTTTTAACTTCTATTTGTTTCGTTCTTTCATGTTCCGCTTCTACCTTAACTTATAGGAAAAWTCTCATTGGTAGGTATGAGTTTTCGCGGAGTTCCAATCATCCAATGGTGGGTACGAGTTTTTTTAATTTCAAGAATAGATACAAGTTATGATTTTATTCCCAACCCTAAGTATAATGAGGATTTTCGTTAACTTATTGTTAAATGTTAACCATGGTTTGACCTTTAAACCACTCCTACCATTGTTGTTATTCCATTCCTTGCTACGTTTCTCCTCCGGGACCAACACCAGATCGCCATCTTGGACCACCACAAGGTAAATATCACCAGCAATCATCGTCCCGTGCAAGGCAACGCCATAAGCACCAGGAGGACCCACTAATAATCACCGTCGTACCGCCTTCACCATTTGTTAGGCTCATGGCTGCTAGTTTATAGCTCGCCTTTTCATTCCTATATTAATCTTTTTTTGGGTTTTCAATAGCCTCAATTGCAAGGAAGATCTATTTAAGGGTGGACTTGGAGCAGTTGGCTTTAGAAGAATCTATGGAAAAGCAAAGAAATGATATATAGTCACCCACCTCATTTTTGCAAAGGCAATGGTTCTGTGCGCTCGTCACATTCTGCCATAGCGAGAGAGAGTTAAACTGTTGAAATTGATTCCAAGGGTTGAGTTACCAAATTGTGTCTGAGAATCGACATACACTAGACGATGAGGAGAAGAGGAAAGAGATAACGACGAGGGAGGGCGAGTCAACTAACAAAAAAAACACGCATAGTTGCTACAGAGATTTTGAAACGGGTGAAAATCCGTTTCAAACTTGCTATGGATCGGAGTTAATATCTCTAGCAATTTGCTACAAATGAACTTCCGTAGAAATTTTGCTACGAATATTAATCCGAAGAAAATTTGCTACAGAATACAAAATCCGTATCAAATTTGCTATGGAATAGTAACTTCGTACGAATCTAGCAACGAATGTTGATCCGTATTAAACAAATGCTAGGGATACATATTCCGTGTAGCAAATGTTGGTTCGAATATGGGATTCGTAGAAAATTTGCTATGAATATGAATCCGTAGCAACATTCCAAAACAATTTTAATATGTATAATCACGGAAAAACGAACCCTACTTCTTTCTCATCCGCCACTTTATCCTCTCGTCTTTTCATCACTTTCATCCTCTCATCTTCTTTCTCTCTCCCTCTTTCACCCACTCATCTTCTCTCAATCCATTTTCATTAACTCATCTTCTTCACCCTCTTTTACATTTTACCAAATATTTAAATTTAGGTATTACTCTCTCCGCTAGAGTTGGCTAGCCATGCCAGCCAACCACCCTCACTGCTACACCTCGCCAGTCACACTCGCAACCACGTCCCGACCATCGTCGCTGCCAACCACCCTTTAAATCCGGGTTAGAAATTTTTTAATTTTTTTAAGATCTGGTTTTTTAAGAATTACAAAATAATAGCTTTTGTTTGTTTTAATTGGCCTTTTCAATTTTTATTATTATGATTTTTGGTGTTTTTCTTCTGATTTTGATTATTTGACGATTATTTTAGATTGAGTTATGAATCAAGTTTTAATTGTGCTTCTGATTTAATCTTATCATTTTTTACAAGTTCTGGATTGTCTATTGTACTTTGTGATTTTTTAAATCAATTTATGGTTTTATTTGCGGATTTTAGTCGTTAAAGATGATTGAAAGTTCAAGGAGACTTTTTTTTTAAGTTGTATCAAATTTAAGATGTATCATTTTTGCAGATTTGTTTTGTTTTTTATAGTTGTATCATTTTTTAATAAATTAATTGTATTAAAAATCATTGTATATCCTTTATCAATAATAATAATAAAAAGAAAAGTTTTGTTAATTCAATGTTGTTTTACGATTATTTATCAAAAAACCATAGAGACATTATTGAGACAAAAACAAATAAATAGAGTTCCATGAGTCCAAAATGATTTTTTAATTATTATATATTTTGCTAAGATAATAATCCGTAGCAAAAATTTGCTACGGATTTTTGATAAAATCTAGCATTTGTTTTGCTACGGATGTAATTAGCCCGTAGCAATTTTTTTGGAAATGGATTTAAAATCTGTTGCAAATCTTGCTGTGAATTTGTGTTCTGTTTCTAATTTGCTACGAGCCTTTTTACTACGGACAATTCCGTAGCAAAACCTTGCTTGCTACGAAATTTCGGTTTTTTTCCTACGGTTTTCATCCGTAGAAAATAAGGTGTTTTTTTTGTAGTGGTTGGCGGTGGTGACAGCAAAAGGTGACAAACAAACCATGGTTAAAAGAAATATTGATTACTTATTACAGTTGAAAAATGATTTTTAACGAAATATCCTCACTTACTCATATTGGGAATGAAATCATAATTCGTACCTATATTGGATTTAAAATAAACTCGTGCCTACCATAGGAATTCAACGAAAGCTCATACCTCACCTTAGAAATTCTCTAAATATACACATATCATATCATCTAAATAGTTCAACCTTTATCACTTTTCACATCAATTGACACACGTTCATCACCCTTCAATATTTTTTACTATCCCTTTCTCAATATCATAACTTTATCTCTTCACATTTCATATCTCATCATTTCACTTTTCTCATCTTCCCTTTTTATAATCACCCCTTCGTCTTGCCCCTTTAACTCCCCTCTTCTTAATTAATTGCATGACTATATGTAAATGATCTTTTTCACTATTTTCATTATGTAAATCTCTATCTTTGTTTAAATCCTTTGATACTTAAGATTTTTTTTAAAAAAATTTATTTTATACCAACCTTACGTACCAATAGTATTTTGATGTATTTGATATTTATATAATTTTTTTCCTACCTATATTATTATGTAAATTTTTGAAGCCATGTATATTTATTTAATCTATATGATGCTTTCTTTAAATTTTAATGTAGAAATTTGATTTATTTTTTGTGTTGATGTTGAAATTTCTATTATAAGCATAGTACTACTCCATCCGTTCCATATTATTTTTTTTATTGTTTTCATAATGAAATTTCTAAATGTTTATCTTGTTTGAATATTTCTACTTTATAATTTTAATTTTATACACTTTTATAGTAAATGAAACTATGTATGGTTTTTTCTTCATCATATTTAATATAAATCTAACCACTATCTAGGTACTCCCAAAATTCACTTTTCCAGCATACATGTATAGAGTTTACATTTTCTCATTGTACTAAATAAAAAATTCAGTAATTTCCTTTTCAAGTAGAACCTAGCTTATTAATTAACCACTTTTATTAATTAAAATTCACATTCTTAATTCTCACCTCGATTCCTAAAAACAAACAAAAAGGAACGGAGGAGTAGGACTCTAACATATTTTTTATTGAATGTTTCTTCAACTAAAATGTAAGTCACCCAATATTTTTCAAATGCACACAACATTATTATTGTCTAAAATGTTAAATCAAAATGAATTAAATAATTCTCTTACATTTTGAACAATAAATAACTAATTTACCTATTGAAAGAAAATAAACATGAAAAAAAATTGTTATAATACTTACTCCAATTCAATTAAATGTTACATTTGTTTTTGACAATATCACCTATTTGTAATTTTGACGTATTTATTTTTATTATACAAATAAGACATAGTCATGTCGGATCTTGTTTGATTTGTCTCGACGAGTACTTTTTAAACATATAGTTTTTAACCTAATTATTCCATAAATAAGATCTATACATATTTTATTCTTTGCATAAAACCGATCCAAAATGGAAATGAGCAAATGAACCATATGAGCTGAGCCTGCTCGAGCTCGCTGAAGAAAGCTCGAGCCGAGCATAGGCTCGACTCGAAAGCTCGCAAACAGGCTTGAAATATTATTTTTATTCTTATTAGCTTAATATTAATTAGTAGTATATTATTGATAAATTAACAAAAAATAGAAAATTATACTATTAACTAATTAATGTTCTTAGAAGTCATTATAATACTACAGTTTCAAACTCCAACAATATAATTTTATTGTATTTTGAACTGCCTTTTTAGGCTCGAAAAACTCGAGGCTCGGCTCGGCTCGAGCTCGAGATATTTGTCACGAGCCTAGCCTCAAAATACTCAAGCTTCGACTCGGCTCGACTTGTTAACACCCTTAGTAAGGAAGTACTCTGTATTATGAGACGGAGGGAGTATCTTATAGTTGTGATAATATCAACTTAATTCCCTTATATTATATTGAATAATTATAATCTCTCTCTTAAAAGTTGAAACTATATGATTAACAATGTGGTAACTACTCCGTAACAACTAAAATTGACTTGAAATTTAACTTTCATACACATATTATACATACTCGAATAAAAGAAAAGCTACCTTGCCAATAGGGTATCATAGTATCACAAACCCCACATTGAGGCACTCGACAATTGTAATCATTAAATTCAATTATCTACAAGTATTTAATTTTAGGAAAATTTGTATAAATAACTACCTTATTAGTTTGATTACACAAAAAACAGAACTAAACGTAAATGGACACTACAACACAAATTATATACTTAAGTGTATAAACAACGTAAACTATAATTTTAAACTGCTAAACAACACAAACTTTATAACATTAGTGCAAATCTTAGGCAAAAATTTTCATTTATGTTGATTCATGCACCTTGTTTAATTTGTGTTGTTTTGTACAAACCAATTGTTTGTGCTGTTTTTTTGTCAATTTCCTTCTAATTTATGATTCTCAAGGTTACCTTTATTTTAATTTTATGATTCTTAATAAGTATTATAACTACTAATCATAACTTCTTCTCTCTGGTGCTACCGTACCGTATCTTTATTAATAAAGAAACCTTCCTCCATAACTATCTACTCATTTTTTCACCATATTGATTCCTTTCCAAAATACCCTTTTTCCATATTCATTTCCTCCTAAACTCAATTTAAATCATAAACATTGGTATTTTTATATATTTTTAAAATAACATGAAACTATCCAAAAATAATAATATTAATGTGATTACTCAACTCCAACGTATTTGTCTAAGTTATTTTTACATATACCAAAAAATTATTCCATTGATAAAGAAATTGATAGAATTGAATATCAAGAAAATCATAACAAATGAACATGTTCAAATTCTTACATTAAATAATACAAATAAAAAAGTACAATTGTAAGATATTGACATGGGATCGGAGTGATTATAGAATGAACTCGAAAATTCAAAGAATATAGAAGTATACACGGAGTTAATTATAATTAAGGTGATATTTATTTTTGTAGAGTATATTTTGGTTTATAAACCTGGTACAATTCGCGCCCTCTAGTTTATGAAAGCTTAGTTGATCGGAAGTTGTAATTGAGAAGAATCATTCACAAATGACCTAAAATTTCTTTTATATATTTTGCATAAATTCATGAGGTATTTTTTTTTACATGATAAGATACACAGGTGAAACCCTACACAGAACTTATCTCAAAAACTGTGCAGTGGGGGCGGGGGATAATACCCCGACATAATGTCGGGGGTGAGATTCGACCTGGGGCATGCCCAGGGAAGGTGGAAAGCTTACCACCAAGCTATCACCCACTTCCTCTCCATGAGGTATTTAGTTGTAACGTGGGAACTAAATATCACATTATTTAATAACATTAAAAAATCTTTATGTATTAATAAAGTAGGTCTTCATTCTTTAAGGAAAAGATAAAAAAAAAATAATGTAGGTACGCGTACTACAAAGAAAGGATAAAAATAATTAGGAAAATGTTAAACATAGTTTTAAGAGTTGTGAATAAAAAGCCAAAATTTGATAAAATTTATTCTGTGACATTTATTACCTTGATTTGAGTGTGATTTTATCATATATTCATAAATGTCCCATCGTTACAAGTTTTATGTTACGGAGGGAGTAATATATTATACATAGTTTTAAGAACTATATACGAAGTATAATATTGTCGAAAAAATAATGTAGGTACACGTACTACAAGTCTACAACAGATGCCATTGCCAGTTTGCCACCTAAAAGCAGGWAGAGTAACTTCCCATCATTGATCAGATCCTTGGTGCATGTGATGATCCAACAAAATGTGTTAATTGAAAGAGTTACGAAGGGAATCGTCACATCTTGTGCATGATCCATTCGGCGGTATTTGATTCTATTGATCCAAAGCGGATTCAATTCAAAAATAATATATGGCGGGATCAAAATAGATTCAATATAATTATACAGTATTAGAGTTTTCTATAAGTTGTATGCGTGCCTAAATTAAACCTGGTCTTGTTGTAAAAGAAATTGAAACWCCTAATTTGAAGTTGAAATTCTTTGAACCTTTGGTTTGTAATTTTTTTAGTCATTATGTTTATTTATTTTTCCGATCATTAATTTCTCATTTTATAATATGCATATTTTACAAGTAGTTTTTTTATGTAAAGGGTAAATTTTTCTTTATATGTAATTTTTAAATTGGAAGAGAATCAATTAGGCGAGTTAGAATAGACAAATTTTTTTCTCCAAGAGTATCTAAGTCTTTTTATATGATGGATATCATAGCTCCCCGTTCAATTATATAATACAGATAGAGTCAATCAATATACGTCATTCGATTTTTAATGTTTTATGCAATGTCAAGCCATACGTAAAATTTTCGTCATTGAAGCCGTTTTTAAATGTTTTTGTAAATTATGTTTGGACACATGTCTCCAGAATCATTTTTGCTTTTGAAGCACACTTTTCCTTGACTTTTCCCTTGTCTACAGCACGTATCGCTCCCACTTTCTACTTAATCTTTTTATTTGACCCGCTGCACATTAATACATTATTCGTTAATTTTTTCACGAATAACTATGCGGAAATCATAAAAATCGAATAGAGTGTTACTTGTGCCAAATTAACTATGACCTCTGAGATGAATCTCAAATCGGTAAAAGGTATTGAAAGTCAAATTGGAGTGGAGTCTAACATGTTTCATGTTCACGCATTAATTTGTTTAAAACGAAAATTAATGCAAATTAAATTCGAATAAATAAAATTTAATATCTTTTAATTGAAAAAAATTATTTTAATAACAGGTAACTGTTAATTTTTTTGTGATGATAAAATTCTCTATCAATGTCCTAACAAGACATTACATATTCTTATTCTGAGTACGGAGTACATTACATTTTATTTATTTGTCATCACTTTGGACTTGCTCTTACTTCATTTAACTCAATTTCTACAGTTTTTTTTCTATTCGAGACTCCAAAGAAGGATAAGGAGGTTTATAAATGAAGCGCAGACAAGAGCTAGAAGGCTTTTGGCATGTCAAGTGTTCAAAGATAAGAACACTAAGGTTTTGGTTCAAGATGAGGACATCAAAGAAGGTGATGGAGTATTCGATGATTATTTAATAAAGTCAAAGGGGCGTTACAGGGGATATGGTTGTGTAAGGGATGAATAAATGTGGGGATTTGTTTTTCGACAGGTCAAGAAGAGTAAGGTATGAGGTTGGCATTGGAGAGAATGGAATCGAGAAAGCAGTGGTGCCGATGGTATAGCTGATTGAGGTGTGGAGGTGTCTAGGTAAGGTTGATAATTGTTGGGTTACCGGAGTTGTTTAACAAGATTGGAAGATTCGAGGATGCAAGATTGGCGAGAAGAGCCACCATTGGTCCCAATTTATGAGGAGAGATGCTGGATTGCTGCTAACTAGATGGAATAAAGCTTATAAGTCACACTATGAAGTGTGGGTAACTGGGTAATAAAAACGGTTAAGGCAGCACTAGCATATCCGAAAACCAGTTTGGTTTTATGCCTGGGCTCACAATGAAGCATTCATTTGTTAAGACAATGAGGAGTTTTAGTAGGGCGAGGAAGAAGACCTCTATATGGTCATTTTTTTATCGATCTAGAAAGGCTTATGAAAGTACAGAAGATGTACTTTGGTGGGCCCATGTTTGAAAAAAGGTATTCCCGGAGGTAAATTGACTAGTTAGTGAATGTATCGGGGTGTGGTCAACAATTGATTAGGTACTTGTGATGGATTGACAAGGATTCCCTATAACGTTGGTCTTTTGCAGCAAGGTCGCATTGCGCCCTTTTCCTTTTGCATTGGTTATAGATGAAGTGACAAGGCCATCAAGAGGAGGTACATGGTGTAGTGTTACTTGCGGATGATATTGTATTTGGTGGATGAAACTAGAAGCTGGGTAATGCAAGTTGGAGCAGATGGCAAAGGTTGAAATTTCGAGGATTAAGCTAAGTCGGAGTAAGACTGAGTATTTAATGTCGATTTGAAGTCTCAATGGGGACCAATTGATGGAGTGGTGAGGTTGCGGAAAGGACTTGGCATAGTGATTGCTTCTAAGTATCTTGGGTCAATCATCCAAAGATGGGGATTTGACCAAAATGGGCTGCATAGGATTAAGTCAGGGTGGTTTAATGGAGAGGCTACAAGAGTGTTATAACGTCTGAAGCATCCCTTTAAAGCTGAAGGGAAAATTTTACAACATGGACTGCTATAAACAGTTTTTGCTTTATGGTAGAATGTTGGGCCTCCAAGAAAGCAGCAATTTTCAAAAGGTTGGGGTCACCGAGATGCGGAGTTAAGATGAGATGTCGAACCACTTACGATTGACAGGCTTGTCGTGACCTATAAAATAACTATTAAAACTAATAATGTATGCTCAGTGGTACAGGGTCCGAATCACAGGGAGCAACATTATATTAACTAATTAAAAGCAATCTAGATTAGAAAAGAGCTTTGATCTGATTATATTGATTACTGACTAATGGATACAATGATTAAATAAAAAATAACTATAATTAGCTAAGTTAGGGCTATGGTCGCTATAGCAGTAATTGACAGGCAAATTGGCATCACAATTCGATAACATGCAAATAAAACAGGAACAAAGCTCTCGTAATCTAATTGAGAACCATAGAACCACTCCTAACCGTATCTCTCTGACCTAGGAAAAGTCTCATTACTACCTATTGATGTGATGTTCTAACGTTCATCGCTAGATCTATGAGACGTTTGTGACTAATCAGATTAAGCTATTGTGGGCCCTACGAAATTTGTTAACATGAATACAATCTTATGGTATTTGATTAAAAGCCAAGCATGAATTGAACAACCAATTATAACAATCAATTGCTATAGATCCCCAATCGTCTAGAATTAGACTAGCTGCGCCTCATAATTAATTAAACAAAGATTGTATTGGGAAGGACATAATCAAGTAAAGATATTAAAGAATATAAAAGACTAGAATAATTGAAAGTATGAATTAAGTAACCTAAAAATAATTCAAACAATAATCAAAGCTT
>SNQN01011517.1:7912-18668 GCA_008642245.1 Bassia scoparia | reverse complement strand
CCACGAACCTTCATCTACATCTATCATGAGTCTCTAACGTTCATACATGGACAAAGAAACTCAATTCGAGCATCTAACATGTGAAGTTTTGCACATTTACGTTCCTCTAAATACAAAATAAACAATGGTTGCGAGCATATCAAAGCATTCCTACTGATGTCGAGGCAAAGTCTGATCCTTTAATCAAAGACTACAAGAAGATGAAGAGTCAACAATCTGAACGTGCAATGAGTAATTTATTCCTTACACAATGATTTTCTTAAGAAATATGGCATTCTAAATGCTAATCCGGAGCTGTAGTTCATAACACATGAGCCTGCGATCATTGGGAATTCAAAAACTTTTAATACAAGCTCATTCTATTGGCCAAAAGTTGGCTACGCCATCATGTGATTATTCGATGCTCTACTTGTCAAAGGGCAAAGATGGTTTTCCATAAGGGTCTTTACAAACCCTTGCCTATTCCTGAAAGACCATGGGAGGATGTGAGTATGGACTTTATTGTGGCTTTACCTAGAACTCAAAAAGGACTCAATTATGGTGGTGATGGACCGTTTCTCTAAGATGGCTCATTTTATTCCATGTCACAAAACAGAAGATGCAATGAAGGTGGCTAAGCTTTACTTYGATGAGGTTRTGAGATTCCATGGAGTTCCAAGAACTATTGTTTCTGATAGGGACASGAAATTTCTAAGTCACTTTTGGAAATCTTTGTGGCGCCYAATGGGGACTAAGTTGYTGTTTTCAACCTCTCATCACCCTCAAACTGATGGACAAACGGAGGTRGTCAATAGGGTGTTGGGTTCTTTGCTAAGAGCCTTGGTTAGTAAAAGCACCAAAGATTGGGATGTCAAGTTGGCTCATGCGGAGTTTGCTTATAATAGGACCCCTAGTACTACCACGAAATACTCTCCTTTTGAGGTGGTCTATGGTTCTAATCCTTATGTGCCTATGGATCTCATTGCTTTGCCTAAAGACAGATTCGTGCATGGTGGTGCCAAGGAACAAGCTGAATTTTGTATCAAAGATCCATCAAGAGTAAGGAAGAAACATTGAAAAGGCAAATGAAGTTTACAAAAGCAAGCAAACAAGAAGGTCAGAAACGTGAAGGTTTTGAAGTGGAGACCTAGTGTGGATCTATATGAGAAAAGAAAGGTTTCCTAACCAGAGAAAGAACAAAATTGATGCCTAGGGCCAGGCCTTTTGAAGTTGTCCAGAAATCAATGAGGATGCTTACAAGGTGGACTTGGGTGGGAAGCATGGGTTTCGAGCACTTTCAATGTGGTGCCTTGCACGCTACTATGATGATGAAGAATTGAGGACAATTCCTTTTGAAGAAGAGGAGGATGACCAAAGTGGTCAAGAATCACAAGAGGCAAGTAAGGAACTATTTTGTCTAAAAGATTTTGTCCAATTTCTGATTAGGTTGGCTTTTATATGCATGGTCCAAATGAAAGGAAGGAAGGCTGCACTTTACTAAGTGTAGTAATGTTCTTTGACTGATTTTAAGTGATTAATATTCGTTGGCAAGTTTGAAACAAGCAGCAAGCAGTAATGCAACGGTTACAAAGCAAGGCAGAATTGTCAACGTGAATAAATAAAGTCAACGAGCAAACACCTGAAGCACCTGAAGTCAACGAGAATCCACCTGAACACCTGAAGTCAACGAGCAAACACCTGAGCAACGGAACTGTGTTGCTTGAACCTGGACTGATTTGCGGTCAATGTTGAATCCACCTGAAGTCAACGAGGATTCACCTAAAGCACCTGAAATTTGTTGCGTGAATCTGGACTGTTTTTGAGCCGATTGATTTGTTTTGATTTAAGGGTTATTTAGAATATTAGTCAGTATTATGCAGAATAAAGTGAGGAATAATGGCAATTAAAGGCGGCAGTTACAAAGGGAATCAAGCGTCAGAATTTTTGGACCGAGACAAGAATTTAAATGGGTAACGCCTGAATTAATTGGCGGTTACAATTTTATTCTGATTAAAGGTGAGCTAATACTCGGTTTAAATTGGGAATCTTGGTAATTATTTGCTGATTAAGTGAGCCTTAATATGGAGGGTTACGAATTTAAAGTGGCAGCTGGTGTATGCATTCAACTTGGCCGGTTATGCACTAATTGATATCCGTTGGTTTAATTGTTCCTTATGAATTATTAAGCTTAGTTAAGTAATTTTATTTCCTTTTATTAAGCTTAGTTAAGTAATGTTATTTCAGTTTAATAAGGGTTTTTTGATCGGCTTGTGATCAATAATATTCCACTTTGTTTCCTAATTACTTAGCCGGTTAGGGTTTAATTATTAAACGGCTAGGGTTTTTTTCTTTTGTTAATTAGGAAACTGAATGGTTGTATTATCATAGCTATATATAGCAAATTTCAGAAATACAAACATATCCAGAATTTAATCAAAACTTGTTACACATTGCGTGTGAAATCATACATTGCTAGGTTTTAGCTAAGTGAATCCAAAGTCTAACTTTGAAGAGCTTGAGTGTTGGTGAGAGTTCCGATACTTAAACTTGTAGTTGTTGCTTAGGTTGAGAGTTCCTAAACACAATTGCCCCAAACAAGTGAGTGAGGTTCCTCTTGTTATATCCTCAAGTTAAGGGTTGAGAGTTCCCCTAAACTTATCTTGTTTTGATACTTTGTCGAGTGAAACATACCAACACATTTGTCCAATTTTCTATTTGTGAACTATTTGTCCATTTAGTTTACACATCAGGAACAGGAGAAATGCTTGGGAGTATCTTGTTCTTAAGCTGTGGTAGAAATATTTTAATTAAATTGGGTTTCTCCTCAAAATATTTCAAAATTTGGCCACAATGAAATATTTGAACTTTTTGGAAAAAAATTAACGGAACATAACTCTTGTTAGAAAATGCTTGTGATATGAATTAATTTTCGAATTTGGGATACCATATGAATTTTAGAAAAGTTCAGGGGTACCACGTGAAATATGAAAACTTTCAGGGGTACCCCATGAAAAATCCCATTTTTTTTTATTGTTTGTTTATTAAATGTTGGAACTAATAATCCTTAAAATTCCTATTTGGTAGCTAGCTACTTCACTGTTCTCTCATTTTATTAGTGGATAAATACGTAACCACTAACGTACTTCATCAACCTTTTTCATCTATAAATTGTTGGGAAACTATGCACTTAACACAGTCTCATATCAGCTTCAACAAAATCTCTTACACACAAAAACTTAGGCCTTCTCTCACCTTGTCAAAAACATGGAAACTGGACACAACACGTCGCAACACCATTGAGTTGGAAACAATCAGAACTAACACCAATCAAACAGCAACAACCCACAAAAAAGCGCTGAAGATACGGACTCCGATGTCGACTACATGAAGCGAGCTCAGTGGCTACGAGCTGCGGTCTTAGGAGCCAATGACGGGCTCATAACCACAGCCTCACTCATGATGGGAGTTGGTGCGGTCAAGCAAGATGTGCAAGCAATGGTACTGACCGGGTTTGCAGGCCTAGTTGCCGCAGCGTGCAGCATGGCCATAGGGAGTTCGTGTCGGTCTATCGCAGCTCGATATCGAGGTTGCTCAGAGGAAGAGAGAGAAGAAGAATGAAGAAGAGGGCAGAGGAGGATGAGAAGAGTTTGCCGAGCCCCGTACAAGCAGCTTTTGCTTCTGCCCTAGCGGTCGCAGTGGGGGCCTTATTCATTGCTAGCGGCCATGTTTTGTTAAGGATCATAAGGTTAGGCTCGGGGTGGTTCGGCGGCTGTGACAGTGGCATTGGTGGTGTTTGGGTGGCTAGGTGCATATCTAGGGAATGCGCCTGTTTTAGGAGCTCTTTGAGGGTTTTATTGGGTGGTTGGTTTGCTATGGGTATCACTTTGGCCTTACCAAGCTAATTGGGTCCCATGGACTTTGACTTAGTTACTGCTACAGTCTACGGATACATCAGTTCCATTATTGTTGTCACTTGTCAGTTGTCACGCTAATAGTTAAATCCCAGTTGATTAGAGTCTTCTCTCCTTGAACAAATCATAATAATACAAGATAGATTTTCATCTTGATCTTTGTAACTCTACCTCTCAAAATGTACATAATCTGCTTCATAATAAATTCAATAGTATTGTATAAGAATATCAGTAGCTTAAATTGGGTGCAATACGTACTTGCCTTATTATATTTATAGTAAAAAATTACAAGCATGGGTGTTTTAAAATTAGCTAGGTGCAAACTTTTTTTTTTTTTTTTTTTTTTTTTTTTTTTGTTTTTTTAATGTATAACATATAATACTTATTTGGTACATCTTGTGAAAATGAATAAAGTAGGCAAATTCAAAACACTCAACTTGTTTGCGTAAAAGAACCAGAGAATCAAGAGTAGCAACAAATCATTGAATTTTAAAGGTAGGCAAARCGTACTATTAAAAATAATTATAAATATCTTACCTTTTTTTTTAAAAAAAGTTACAAATCTCTTAAAGCCCTAGCATCAGATGTCTCTTTGGTGGTCTTTTAGTCATTGAAAGTCAAACGAATTCCAGTACTGTTTAAAAATATTTAGACATGACCATAACTTTTTGTGGTTGTAGCCAAACATATATAATTATAAAGGTATTTTTTAAAATTTATGTCATCTTCTTTTCACTATTGTTAATATTCTCTCTTTTGTCCATTAGACTTTGAAAACCTCTAAAGAAAACTAACAAGTCTTTCGGTTGCTTCACGAATGGATTGAACATAAACAATATTTATTAATATATAGTTTTTTAAGATTTAGACTTTTTACCCCAAACAACTATTTAAAACTAACAAATAATTTTAAATTACACAATGCTTTTGACGAATTCTTTATAAGTGTCATGATGTAGTCCGGATTAGATTTAATGACATATTGTGATACTGGTGAACACACTTATGAAGTATCAAACACATATGTTAGTGTGTACTAGTGGCACACGGCGCGCGGATGCGCTCCTTGTTCCACRTGATAACGCACGACAAGAAATATATAAGTTCATACAATCTTAAATAATTAGTATTATTTTAAATCTGATAATGGTTTCGTTCAAGCCGTTCGGGTGATATGAATAATTCTAACATGCCATCGGGTAAAATAATAAACAGGATATACACTTTGTTGGGTTTGACTTTTGTTCAGCAAGTTTGGTTCTAACTTCTAAGATGCTAATATGTTGGAGGTATACCGTGTGGAGTCGCACATTTGAATTGAGCATGCTCGTACACGATAAGTAGTATTATTTTAAATATGGTAATGGTTTCGCCCGAACTGTGTGGTTGATATGAATGGTTCTAATATGGTATTAGTTAAGAATATGGGTAACATATACACATTTTTGGGTTTGACCTTKGTTCTGCATCTTGTTCCACATGATAAAGCATGACAAGCAATTTATAAGTTCGTACAATCTTCGTCAATTAGTATTATTTTAAATCTGATAATGGTTTTGTTCGAACCAGTTGCGTGATATGAATAATTCTAATATGCCACAGGGTAAAATAATAAACAGGATATATATACTTTGTTTGGTTTGACCTATGTTCGGCAAATTTGGTTCTGACTATCGTATTTTAAATCTAAAAATGGTTTCGTCCGAACTGTGTGGTTGATACGAATGATTCTAATATGGTATCGGTTAAGAATATGGGTAAAATATACACTTTTTTGGTTTTGACCTTAGCTTGGTTCTGCATCTTCAATTCTGACGTCCAAAGTATGAGTCTGTTGGACGTATATTGTGTGAASCCGCACAACTGAACCGAGTATCTCGAGTAGTAAACTRCGGATGGGGTATTCGAACCAAGCACATATCCTGAATGACCGAATCATTTTTGAACTCAATTTTGGGTTTGAAAGTACATTCATTGTTTAAAGGAATACATTTCTATTAATGCTTGTCATGTGTCAATGAAGTACTAAACAATGAATTGTTATTTGCGAAAACAGGTTATAATAGTGGTTTCAATGTATAGCAATTTCGAAGGTCTATAAAGATATCATGTGGAGTAGGCTGAAATCGAAATCATATTTTAAAACTCAATTTTATTGGTTGAACGTAATTTATTGGCTTAGAGTAATACATTTCCGTTAATTCTCTATTTGAGAAAACATGTCATAAAGGTGGTTTGCCAATTGCCATGATACAAATTCAAAGGATTATAATTTAGCATATCTATTGTGTGGATTACAATTTAAATTTGGATTAGTGGATGGTCTAACACAACATATCCACAAAAAAATTAAACCCGAGAAATAAGTTAGATTGCATATTCAAATCAGAGAGGCTAGGACCTTGACAAGCCATAATAAAGGTAGATTCCTTGCACCGGACACCTCTTCCAAGTATTTGGCACCTCAAAAAATAAGTTTTAATTTTCAAATAATTTATCTTATTTTAAACATTTTCTAGAATTTTCGTAATTTTTCTGATTTTTGGCAATTTCGGAATTTTTCAACAATTTTAATTAATTTTGTGATAATTAAAAATTGAAACAATTCCAAAATTCACAAGGTTTTAGCACAATACCCTATTTTTCACAAGGAATTTTTACAAATTTTTTCCATAATTTATTGATTATGTTAATATTTATGAATTTCTTAAGCAAAATGCAAAACCGAGTAGAAGGCCATTCGGCATTTCGCTCTTGAGACTCGCATCCCGAGGGAGTCGAAAACCCCGAGCATCGTGATATATTCAACCAAATCGCAATAATTCAACTATGATCTATAAAATTGCGTATATTTTTATACGATTATTAACGATATTATTTTCATTACAATCTCGCTATTGCGAGGTAAAACATCTCGAATATCGCAATAATATCCGAACGCAATTGCAATAACAAAATAATAATACATAAAAATCACATACGATATATTAGATATTAAAACAATCGCAATCACGCTATTCAAGGCAAGCAAAATGCAAAAATCGAGTGGATCCTGGCGCAATTGCGCCCAGTTTTGGGCGTAATTGTGCCTAAAACTTTCCTATTTCTGGCCGATTTCGACCTTGCCTATAATAGGGAGCTTCCCCTATTCATTGGAAGAACTTTTGGCTTTGGACGTGCATTCTCTCACTCGTCCTACTCCTCTCTTTTTCTCTCTCTCACCCTCTCTCTCTAACACATTCAAACACATTCAAACACAATTCAAACACATAAAGACATATTCAACAAGGCTCTTTCTCAATAGATCTAAGAGGTTTTCAAGGGTTCTAAGTTCGACAAGGGTTCCTAAGGGTCCGAGGCAACGTTCTTGGTCTTTGACATCGGTGTTACGATGATAAGTTTGAGGCAACGTCTCAATTCTAAAACCCTTTTGCATGCTTGTTTAGAAATTCGACTTTCTATGTAATTTGCATGTAATATGATTAACAAACGATTGACAATTCATATAAAACAAACTTAAGGTATAACTTTAAGAATTCCTCGCACGAGTCTTGCATGCTCTCTCAAAACTTAATATGCTTTAACAAAGACCTGCAAATTTCGTGTTTCACGCCTATAAGATAAATGAACAGACCCGACATTAGGCTCTAGAAATACGGAATTAACAACACACTGCCACAATAAACTATACACTATGTGCATAGTATTCTGTTAAACAACCTGCCTAGTATTTTTGCATGCTTAGGGTTTAAACGGAAAACGTTTGTTGTTGTCTTCGAACAATATAACTCGCGATAACTGAGTAGATGGGCCCGCTAGATGCGGGGGGCCTGCTGTGCATTACTTCACCCTTACCCTTGTCCCCTAAACCAACCTTTGCATGTACTACCAGACATGGAGTCATTCGCTTTGCTTCATGCAATTATAAGCAAGGCTTAAAACGAGTTCCGCAGCTTCCCAAAAGAAAGTGCGGTGGCGACTTCCTATTCATCTTCGAGTTAAAAACAACATCTCTAGCATACCAAATATGCAAAAGCAAGAATCAATTCTAGCAAAATCCGAGTCATCAACTAATTGTTCCCCGCGTAGTATGGCCCGGTGACGCCCCGGCGACCGTAAGACAGGTTCAAGTTCGACAGGCTCCAAAAGAAATAGAGTAGTTGACAGGCTCAAGTTAGAGACAACAGGTTGTATGCAGCACCTTAGGAAGGCATTTGGTGATTATTAATTAAATTTGTGCTACCTAGGAAATAAGTTGTAATGATAAGCAATGGTGTATAAATTACTTTCTGGTTAGTCTAAGGCTACTGTAGGATGATGTAGCTAGCTTGTGCACCCATCTTAGATGGTGGCAGAAGTCAGCATCTGATGTGTTGCAACTTAGTTTGAGAGATTTGTCTCTTTGTTGTTTGGTTTTCTTTTGTCTTTGTTTGATGTCTTGTGCTGCAATAAAATCTCTTTTTACTTTGTTAAAAAAATGCATTCACAATCAAATACTATTTTATATTGCATCTAAGACCAAACTATGTCTCTGTATTCTTGGTCTTCATGCAATCTTCACGACTTGGTTTCATGAGCTTTTTCTTTACATTCATTAAACTTGTAACTTATACTGCACATGCAAACAAAAACTCGCATACATATTTTAGTTCAAAGTAGTTGTCATCATCAAAACTCAAGGTAGGAATCAACATTGTATTCAACCGCAAAGCATTTAAATCTTAACATCGAAGAAGTCGTGAAAGGTGAGGTGTTTGAAATAACTAGACGCAAGCATTATCTTTCCTATTGTGCGATCTAAGTGGGTAGGTCCTGTGCAAGTGGTTCCTAAGAAGGTGGATGACTGTTGTGAAAAATGATAAAATGAATTAATTTCCACTAGAACTTTACTAGGTGGCGCATGTGCATTGATTATAAGAGGTTGAATTTAGCCACTAAAAAGATCATTTCCCCTCCCTTTCATTGATTAAATGCTTGAAAAGTTAGCTTGTCACAATTTTTTGCTATTTGGATGGTATTCTGGTTTTTTTACTAATTCCCATTCATGGATGATCAAGATAGATACATACATGTCCTTATGGCACTTTTGCGTATCATAGAATGCCATTTGGTTTTTGTAATGCACGAGCTACCTTTGAGCGTTGCATGATGAACATTTTTTCTGATTTCATAGAGTCTATCATGGAAGTCCTTATGGATGACTTTATGTGTATGGTGGTTCTTTTGAGTCTTGTTTGGTTAATCTCATACTAAAGTTTTGAAAGATGTGAAGATTGTAATTTGTCTTGAATTGGAAAAGTGTCACTTCTATGTGACTGAGGGTGTGGTCTTTGCCACATTTATTTTATTTTATACAGGCATCAGAGGTAGACGATGCCAAGGTACGGTGATATGAGCAATTACCGCCTATGTTAATGTGAAGGGGTAAGTGAGTTTGTGTTAGATTATTGTGGCGAGTTTTACCCGCCGCTTTTCAAGATTTTTTCATAAAATTACAAACCACTAACCCAACTCCTTCCACCTATTGACTTTTACTGATGAGTGTGTTGAGTCTTTTAAGACAATTAAGCAAGCTCTACTGCACCCATGATTCGTCCTCTACCCGATTAGGCGTTCCCTTTCGTGAATGATTATGTGCGATGCAAAGCATTATGCGGTTGGGGCATTGCTCGGTCAAAGAGATAACAAGGTCTTGCATGTCATTTACTATGTTAGGAAGACCTTGGATGAGGCTTAGGTCAATTATTCACCACAGTGTAGGAACTTTTAGATGTTATTTATGCCTTGGAAAAGTTTAGACCATATCTTCTTGGTACTTAGGTTATTGTTTATACTGACCATGCATCTTTAAATTACCTTCTTGCTAAGAAGGAGGCCAAACCAAGGCTTATTTGGTGGATTCTCTTGCTTCAAGAGTTTGATATAGAAATTCATGATAAAAAAGGAGCTGAGAATATAGTTGTAGACCAGTTGTTTAGAATCAGGTATGATGATGGTAAGATCTCCTTTCCTATTGATGATTCATTTCTAGGTGATCATTTGCTTACGGTCACATCACAAAGTCGGTGGTTTTGTGGATTATACTAACTATGTGGTAGACGACATTTTGCCTCCTAATAAAAGAAAAAGTTTTTGCATGATGTTCGATATTATTTTTGGGATGATCCATATTTTTTTCATGAGTGTGCACATGGACTTTTTCCCAGGTGCATTCCTGAGTTGGAGGTCCATGGGAACCTCCAATGTTGTCACARCTCACCTTATAGGGGACATCATGGGTCAGATAGAACCGTTCGCAAATTGAATGAGTTCGGTTTCTTTTGGCCTACGATGTTCAAGGATTCTCAATCAATTGTTGTGTCATGTGATTCTTGAAGTGGTATTTCGAGGCGGCATTAGATGCCCCAAATTGGTATTCTTGAAGTGGAAATCTTTGATGTTTGAGGTGTCGATTATATAGGTCCTTTCCTATCTTCTAATGGGAATTGTTATATCTTGRTCGCCGTCGATTATGTCTTAAAGTGGGTTGAAGCCATTGCATCACCCACCAATGATTCTAAGGTGGTCATTAAGTTTCTAAGCAAGATCATATTTCCGCGACTCAGGGTTCCAAGAGCTCTCATTGTTAATGGTGGTTCACACTTTCATAAAAGGAAGCCGGATTATCTTCTTAAGAAGTATATAGTTAATCATCGTACTGGACTTGCATATCATCCTCAAACAAGTGGTCAAGTTCAGGTTTCTAACCGCGAGATCAAATCTATATAGCAAAAGGTGGTTGCAAAGTCTAGGAAAGATTGGAGTATGAAGTTTGATGACACACTTTGGGCTTACAGAACAACTTTCAAAACACCCATTGGCACTTC
>SNQN01011516.1:0-18672 GCA_008642245.1 Bassia scoparia | reverse complement strand
GGTATAACTTAATGGTTTGGGTATAACTTAATGGTGGTGACACATTGCTTAATGGTGGACGGTTATAACTTAATGGTGGACGGTTATAACATTGGTTTGGGTATAACATTGGTTTGGGTATAACTTAATGGTGGTGACACATTGCTTAATGGGTATAACTTAATGATGGTATAACTTAATGGTTTGGGTATAACTTAATGGTGGTATGTCCAAAAGTAAACATTAAAAATAAACGGTTTGTTTTGCACAGTTATACCACCATTAAGTTGTATGCCGGAGGAATTGACATTACGCCCTGAGTTATAAACAGAACCACCATTGTCCCCAACGACACGAGACCAAAAATTGTCGGAAATCTTTTTCGCCTGAAAAATGATAGGAGGTAGATTCCACGCATTACCACCATTGGTGATGATCCTCTTTGCAGAATCATTATTATTGTTGTTGTTGATAAATTCTCGAATAGGAGGTGGTTCACTCCTTGAATCATCATCAAGGTCGTTTACAATACGTACCATATGTTCTTCTATCCTTAAAATAGAACATCCACTCAGTAGATGAATGTTGTCAACTGTAAGGAGTCGTACAAAAGGGCACAAGTAAGTCATGGTTGCATAAGTTCATAACGAGTATTTGAGGAACGGTTTTTTTTAACGTGTGCCCAAGCATTAATGCAACAAATTCATCATACAAGTATTATATTATTTAATAATTGTAAAATTTTTGAAGTTAAAAAGATAAATTTTTAATTTTTTGATCACAAAGAATCGAAAACGATATTATCTTCTCAAATAAGGTAAATTGTATGTAATTTCCCTTACTATATATTTTAAAACCTACCTTTTTTTACTTTGAATTTTGATACAAATAAATATTATATCATAAATTTGTTGCATTAACATGTGTCCTTATTGGGCACACGTTAGAAAAACCGTTTAAGGAAATTAAAAGCGATTAAAATTGCTTTGACTGTTAATAACTTTGGTGATCTTTTATAAGTAAAACCATCAGAGTAACAATCGTTTAGTTCATAAAACTAGCTCAATTAGCTAAAACGTACTCTATAAAAATGACAAGGAAAAAGAGTGAGCGCATACCAGTCACGCCTAAGGAGGATAAGCTCTGTCGCAACCGGCAGTAAGCATAATTATATTTTTTCATAGCTGAGGGAAAAAATAGAATAAATACAATCAAGTGAGTAACGTAGCATATATAGGATCATAAGCTAAACTTAATATCTTACAACCAAATCTTTGCAACTTACCATATTTCATACAATATCGAGGGCGATAAATATTAGGGGTTTCATTGATGTGAAACAAAAATTCCTCCAGGATTTTGGTTGCGTCTACAAATAAAAATTAATCCCGTAAAAATCATAAAATTAGCTCTTCGGTCTGCAAATAACCTTTGCCTTATAGAATTTTTTTTTTTTTGATAAATCACCTGTTTTTTTGACGAGGAAAAAAAGGTGATTTATCAAAAAAAAAAAAAAAAAACGATAAACCACCTTTTAAGAAGAAGTTAAAAAAAAAAAAGAACCACGCACTTACCTTTGTTAAATTCTTTGATAGTGTTGTTCGCGATCACTAGCCTTTCCATATTCATCGTTAAGTCCTATAAAACAATGAAATCCGCCAATAATAAATGAGTTTGGATGTGAAAACAAACAACCATGATCATAACAATACTTGGTGATTAGGCCGTGGCTTCAACCCCACCTTCAATCCTTGTGGTCAGAGGTTCGAATTTTTGTAACTCTTCCCCAATTGTAAATATACCCAATCCTTGTGGCTCATTAGCACCCAAAAAAAATAAAAAATTTAAGGGAAATTCCCTTTGGTAGGCACTAGTTTTCGTAAAATCCCTTTGATAAGCACGGGTTTTTTTCAATTTTTTAACAGACACGAATTTTTATACGGTGTTTCAACCATAAGTAAAATAAAGAATATTCAGTTAAAACTTCCACCCCCACCCCACTATACTCCTCCTCCACCACCACAACCAACTGTCGCCATACGAAACTACACGCCCAGCCAACCGTCGCCCCTCAAATATTTCTAATTTTACTCGCGTTTGAAACACCCTTCAAAAACTCGTGCCTATCAAAGGGATTAAAAAAAACTCGTGCCTAACAAAGGGATTTCGCGAAAATTGGTGCCTACCAAAGCGAATTTCCTAAAAATTAATTGTAATTTCATAAGTAATCTTATTTATTTATCATACCTATTTAGTCTTCCCAATCATGTTACCCTTACATCCTTCATAATATGGAATCTAAATGACTAAATCTCAATATATGTGAAGGTCAACGCATAAATAAATGATCAAAAGCCCTTTAATAAAGTTAATAACTCAAATCATCAGATCAACAAAATTATTCATGGGAAACAATAACATACCCCAACCCTAACATGATTAATCCAAAGAAAATCGGGTAAAAACGCACAAAAAAATAAATAAAATATGAATGAATAAAGGATTTTTTATGAATATACACCTTTAAGTTGCCTAAATTTAAAAACTCCCACCTTTAACTTTTTTTTTAAAAAACTCCCACCTTTAAGTTGCTATTTTCTTAAAAACTCCCACCTCTTAACGGAAGGAGTTAACTTTGCCGTTAGTTGTGGGGCCCACGGTCAATTCCTCCTATTAAACATCCTCTTCTTTCACGACATTCCTTTCCTCCATTCTTTCACGACACTCTGCTCCCATCTCATCCCTCAGCTTCATCTCCCTCACTCACACTGTCAACCACCACGCAGCATCATTGCCACCACAAAGCAGCCCCTGCCACCACCGTCAACCCTCCCTTCGCTTCTCTCTCTTATCTTAGCACTCACAATCACTCATTAAAACTCACAAACTCACTCACTCATCTCACGAAATCACTATCTCACTCACGAAAATTACCACTAATCACTCAAATCTCTCATTTTTATTTTGGCCAAATTCAGATTTTTCGAATTAACCCAATTTTTTGGGTTATTTTCGATTTTTTTGGAGTTTTCGGGCTTGCTTTGAGTTGGAATTTTAGGGGTCTTGGCGTTTTTCCGGGCTGAATTTCTGAAAGTTATTAGCTCTTGTTGTGGCTCGATTTTGGGGCAAAATCTGCAGAATTTAGGGTCACTGTGGGTCGAAATTTTGGGGTTTTGTGTGAAATTCTGGGCATTTTCGCTGCAAAATGGGGCAAGTTGTTGATCTTCGAGTAGATACAATTCCCACTTCGCAAATGCTTTTGGGTTTGATTTTGTTTTATGCAATGCTTAACATGAAGGATTTTTTATGACAGTGAGGAAGAAAGAGAAGAAATGGGTTTGATCGAGGGAGTGAGAGAGATGAATTGAAAAAAAAAGCTTGTGGGCCCCACAACTAACAGATTAATTAACCCCTTCCGTTAAGAGGTGGGAGTTTTTAAGAAAAGAGCAACTTAAAGGTGGGAGTTTTTAAAAAAAAAGTTAAAGGTGGGAGTTTTTAAATTTAGGCAAATTAAAGGTGGGAGTTCATAAAAAATCCATGAATAAATAAAGACTAAACTACTAATAATTACAATTATCGAACTGTGGTCAGTTATGAAGCGAAAAAAACCTACGTCTAAATAGATCAAAAAAGCATAAAGAAATGAATCAATAGACGAAGATGAAGAACAATACATACCTTGAAGAAATCCGGATTCGAACTTGAAGGAAATCGGAAGAAGAAAGAAAAACAAAAAAGTAGAGAGAGACTAAAATAAAACCTATCCTAGTTTTTGAAGTGTAATAATTGGATGATACAAAAGAAATCCTATATCAACGTGTTCTACTTTCATGTTAAAAATTATCATTGATTGCATAGTGTTTCGTGGGAAAATAAAATAAAAACAAAACAAAATTTGATAAAGAAACTAAAGAAAACAATGCAAAAGAAAAAAAACGAAAAAAATAAAATAAAATACAATAATAAATAGACAAGCATACCTCATCCCTGCGACCCTGCCTCGTAGCCCTGATGGCATGGCATCATCATATTTTGGACATACACAAACCGTCTTCATCAGATCATAGTGTCAAACCTATGATTGATCATCAGCTTGACCTATTGTGAATATTATTAAGCAACCTTCCATGCGGCTAACTTCAAGTGTTAAGACTAGCGGTCACATTTTTTTTACTAGACCCAACGAAGTTGGTCCAAATCACCAAAAATCATTCCCAAATATTCAATTCGCGGTCCGATCTAGATTCGAAAATGGATGATTCGATTGTTGGTCCGAATCCGAAAAATCGATCCCAAATATCTAATTCGCAGTTCGATGTGGATCCGAAAATGGATGATCCGATTGTTGGTTCGAATCCGATGGATCAGGTCCGATATGAAACAAATTTGGTTCGAAACTCATCCGACATCTAAACCGATCTGATCCAATCTTGAATAAGTTATTTAAATATGTCTAAAAATATAAAATTTTAATTTTTTCTCCATGCATCAAATTCGAAAATTATCCGACCCGGTCCGAAAGTACAATGATCCAAATGATATCCGAATCCGAATTGGTCTGGTCCAGTCCGAACCCGGTCCGATTCTAATTTGATTCAAAAATGATCCGATTCAATATTGTCCGATCCGAACGGTCCAATTGTCAGGTCTATTTCTTAGGTAGCCCCATTGAAAAATTAAGAAATTATGTCATTACAATATTCTTAACACTCTAAAAATTCCTCTTAAAAAAGGGAATTTTCTCATATAATCCCCGAGGTTTGATCTTTTCTAAGTTGTATTAAGCTTTTTTGAAACCCTTCCAACTGTACCCCTCATTTTGGTCTTTTTAACAAGTTATACCCCTCACTGACTCCTCCGTTAAATTTTTTATATACAATAAAAAAATAAAAAAATAAAACCAAAAATACCATACAACATCTCAAATAAATTAAAATAAGAATACAACTTCCAAGTAATACCAACATATTTTACGCAAATGCTAATTTCTCCTAATTGACATGCAATTTTACAAATGTAAAGAATAAATCAAAACGGAGGGAATAAGTATATTACAAATTGACTAAATAATTTATTAGTTATGAATAAATTTTGAGTGTCTCATCCCTGTTACTGCCTCAGAAGTGGAAGTAGCTTTCAAATCCATACCAGGATCAAAATATCCAGGACCTGATGGTTTTGAGAAAATTCGAATAATTAAATTTATTTAGAATTAATTTTATTTTTCATTTTTTAAATTGTGATTACTTGTTTTACATAAGGTCATTAATAATTTATTATGGAAGATTTTGGTAAACATACAAATAAAAAATTGTCTCTAAATTTATTAACAATAATTAAAGGATGAGTAAGGGTAGTATGGTAATCTAAACTAAACACTAGCGCCGCCTCACCCATCTTATAATCTTATAATAATATATATACTAAAGTAATCTTCACCTCCAAAATTTTCCCTCCCAAAACTCCTCCCAAGTGCACTATTAATTATTGCATAAAAAATGTAAAATATATTTAATGAAGGTTAATAAATGTGTGTTAAGTAAAAGTTTTGAAATTTATTAATTCATATATATATAACTATAAAAAATAATTTTTGTTGAAAATAAAATCTTATTTTTAAATAATTAAATTTTTGTTTAGTTTAAAAAATTTTGTATTTTATTTATTAAATGYGTGCTGAAGTAACTGAAATAGAAGTGAGCTAAAGCAGCTAACTGAGTTGAACTGAATTGAAGTTGGATGAAGTGAGCTGAATGGAACTGAACTAAAGAAATTGATTGAATTGAAGTACCATAAAATTAAGCTTAAAAGAATAAGACTTAACTCATATTGCATTTTTTTAATAATTACAGAGTACTTAAATTGAAAATCCGAGCATTTGCTCGGGTATTATCTAGTTGACTTATATAACAGAGATAATCTAAAAGTAAAAAATTGAGGTAAGCCGCACCTTTCCGAGCCTTAAGTTTAGTGTCAAAATATCAAAACTTTCCGTAAGGCATGCCTGCGCAGTAGAGGAGACCTCCCGGATTTCTGAGCTACTAGATATGAAGTCATGAAGAATTGGATTTCTGCGTGGATTCGCAGTTGTAGTTAGACGACTCAAATCGATTTTGATGAGGTCGTGGTTTTTAGTTCGTTACTGCTTTGATGGTGGCTTGTTGATGGAAGTTGTGTTCATAAATACATGATTACTTTTAGTGTTGGATTGGTGCACTGTGAGTTTGTGATGGTGGTTTGAGGCTGATTTAGAATTAGAGAACGACTCAACATTCATGGCCTTAGGATAGTATACGAATGAGTGTTTGTTTTATAACTATATATAAGGAAGTATAGACAAAGTAAGCACAACTTTTTATATAGAAATTAAATCTAGAATATTATCACACATATGCTTCTTTTTAGCACCCAATAAAATAAAATAATAATAATGAATAATGTATACAATCAATAATACCTCCAATAATGTTTTGTATAAAAATATTACATACTTAAAAATTACACATTTTCATATATGAATATGTTATTTCTTATGTATTATGTAGATTTTTCACTTTCTAACTTTCTCTCTCTCCTTATATCTTAAAAAACAAATGTAAAGATTAAAGTGAAACTGTTGAATTATTTCACTATTTTTTTAAAAAATATTTTATTTTGTGAATGAGCCACAAGAGTGTGTTATATTTAGAAGGGGAAGAGATATGTGGATTTGAACCTCTTACCATGGGATCTAATGTGGGGTTGAAGCCAGTGCTCCAAAAAGAAATCCCTTCCTCTTCAATTGTTGCCCTATGATTTAGGCTTGAATTAGGCACAATTGTAATGCTTGAATCGAAAAGACTTGCTAGAAACAACAACAATAATATATTATGTATGTTATCGTCTCTTTACATCAATTCATTTGTTGACTTTATAGCAATTCAATTATCCTCAAATAAGCCCCTACACAAAATTACAAACCACCATACCTAATCTCAACCAATAATAGCTTAGAATAAGTAAAAAATGAGTTAAAAAATCAACGGAGCAAACAATAGCTATCTATCTATCTACCTACTGCCTTTTAATATATTTCAAGGAACGTGTTTATGCAGATTTTAGCTAGACGGGCTAATCGAGCTAGCTAGGATCGTCACCTGCAACTAGATAGGTTAATTCGTTTGATAATAACAATTTAAGCAAAATAACTAAGGTGCAAGAATGTAAAGAACACACGGAGATTGGTGACGCGGAAACCTAAATCGGGGAAACCGCGGGTAGCAATGAGGCTACCGATCCACTATGACTTTGGCCTTTAATTGGCTCCTTTTCACGAGTTTACAATAAGAGAATTCTTGCTAGCTATTTAGTACAAGTAGAKGAGAGATGAGGAGAGAAGTGTGTCGCTACTGTTCTACATTGTTACATATTTATAAGGGCTAAACCCTACTAGGTTAAACTATTCCCGGTAGCTATCTTGTTGCCGCCTATCTAGCAACCGAATTGTAGTCGTTGCCTTGTTTTATCCAGCTGCTCCTATTTTCTCGTAGGTAGTTGCTGACTGATTCAAGCCGTGCTTCTTGGGCTGGGCCTAGCTGAAACCGGGTAAAACATTTGCCCCCAAATTAGGCTTCATTAAGTCTGCTTTAATGAAGGGCTATTTTGTCCTTTCGCTTCTGACCACTCTTTCCACTTCAGTCTTCCCACATGTCCAATTACACCACGTTTCTTCCAACCGTCAAATCAAATAACTTCTCAAACTTCCCTTTATTTAATTCCTACGTTCATTTTCTCTTTCACACCGACTTTCTCATTCTCCGCTTTTTCAACTTCTCTCTTCACTTCGACCATTTTCTGGGCTTTTCAAATTCTCGAGTTTGCTTCTTCAATTCTCCGGGACATTTTCATCTTTTTTAGGTATTCTTCGTCTTTTGTTTATTTCTTTTCTTCATTTTCCTTCTTTCCATGCCTCATTTTAAGCAATCCGCTAGGAAGAGGTCTAAGTGTATTCGTCTTAAGGCTTCAGTTGATTAGGAAATGGGGAGGTCAAATGAAGATGTAGCGAGCACGATTACCAAGGCTGACCTCACAAAAATCCAATTACGGGGTTGTTTGTCTGACGAGGCGGTTCTTATTGTGCCTTCTTCTTTAAACAGGCCTGAGAAGTGTCCTCCTGGCCACATTTGCTTCTATGAGTATCCTTTCCTCTTTGGTTATACCTATCTTTTTACTCCTCTTATCCGCTCTGTCTTAAACCAGTTTCAGTTGAGTCTTGGGCAATTTCAGCCCAAGTTCTGGAAAGTTTGCAGTGTTATTGACTAGTTGACTGAGTCTTGGGAGTCCCCTTTCACTTGCCAATGCTCAAAAAGATTGCCAATGCCCACTTTACTCTGAAGTTGAAAACAGATAGGGTAGATTTAGTCGGGGGACTGAGGCGTCTGATAAGGGTTGGAAAGCTAGGTTCTTTTTTGTAGCTAAGGACTCTTTGGGTTAAGACTTGTTTTGGTTGATGGAAGGTTGGAATAGTGGAGGTATAAGCTTTTTGTCTTCTCTTTTTTGGCGTGTAACTTTGTGGGACTGTTTGTTTATGGTCTTTTGATCATGGTTTTCCCTTATTTTTCTTGCAGTTGTGGTCATAGACTATGGTCCTTCTCACGGTTATTCAGCTAAAGTAGAGGCAGTTTTTGGTAACAAGGCAGAGCTACGCAAGTTTGTTGACCTACCTAGACCAACTGCAATGGCTTTAGGTGAGCTCGAATGTCATAGTGAATCTGCCTTTTATACTTTATGTTCTGCTTCTCATTGTCTTTTTCTCCAAGTTTGTCCATGTCTGTTGAGGAAATGAGATCCCTCTCTTCCAACAAGAGAAAGGCTTCTACTGCTGGTGGTGCTCAATCTGCTGCCAAGGTTCAAGCTGTYAAGCCTCTATCTAAGGTCGTTTCTGATGTTCCTCCCGTTGTTGCTGATGGGGAAGAAGACCGTTGGGGCAACTCACAGGTCATTTCCTGCTGGGGTCAATTAATCTTTCCCCAAGGACTACCTGGAGCATGAAGGGTTGGTTGGAGGGATCTGGCCAGAGGCGGACCAGCTGCTTTTTTCTACTGCGTTTGCTCGTTTGAAGGGGCAAGACCCTGAGACGGTGCTAAATGACGGAGCTCAACTGATTCTGCAGGGGATACAGAACATCTTAGCTTCTAAGCCCAATATTTGTGGTACAGCTGCCTTGAAGAAGCGAGCTAAAGACTTGACCAACCAGGTAGCCCACCTGATCAAGGAAAAGGCCACCTGGGTAGCTGAGAAGAAACAGCTGAAGGCAACGGTGAATGTTAAGAAGGCAAAGAGGGAGGAGCTGGAGCTCGCTGCTGCTGGGACTGCTGATACCATAGTCGAGCTCAAGGATACCATTGCTATAGCTCGTCAAGACAAGGCTGACACGGTGATCACCGAGCTAGCCAAGCTGTCTTAGAAGGTCAAGTTCAACATTCCTGTGGATGCCGAGCTGACTGCTAACATTAATGCCAATGTGGGCTCCTTAGGTGACATGAAGGACTTGAAAGATGAGGAATTCAGGAAGGAACTTCTTGCAGCTGTTGCTCGGTCAAAGTCTGACTCGGTGCCTCCCCCTTTTGTTGGGGATACTCCTCAACCTGCTACAGGGGCTTCTCATCCAATCCCGGATTTGGTCAAGATGCTTGATGACGCCGCCAGTCTGGGCAATCCTACTGATCAGGGTGATTTGGGAGGTGAGCCGAATGGAGGTGACCTAGCTGGTGGCAACGTGGAGGCTCCTTCTGTTGAGTAGCTGATCTGCTTAGAAAAACTTTTTCAGTACTTTAGTTATAACTTTTTGGGCTATAGCTGCGGCATGTGTAGCTCTATTTAGAATATTTAACTGATTGGATATTGCTGTTTAAGCAGCCTTTGGAATTTTCTTTTTGGGATGTTTATTAATGCTGCCTTAGCAGCTTGACTTTTTATTTGCCACTGGTAGGTGGCCTTTTCCATTTGACAATTTGAAATCTTCTAGTAACTTTATACTTCGTGTCTTTTCCACTTTTTAAATATGGCCATGTTACAACTTTTTGTTTATGCATGCTATTCTTTTCCAGCTAGTCTTCTTTTTTCGACACAACATTGTCTGCTATGTGAATACATGATCTTTTTACATCGATAACACTTCTCATGGCTAGCTGTTGTTGTATGTTACCTTAGAAACAATATCTTTTTAGGTGGCAAGCGTTCCAGCTTCTTGGTACTTCTGTTCCTTCAGCTGAGACCAGCTTGTATGCTCCATTGCCAAACGCTTTGCTTATCTGATAGGGGCCTTCCCAACTGGCTCCTAGCTTTCCCGTATTTAGTTTTTGGGCGTTCTAGAACGCCTTCATGAGCACCAAATCTCCAACTGCGAACGTTCTGGCACTACAAGAAAAACTCAGTTTAGCGACTACCCTTTGCGACCGCTTTTTCGTGAAAAACAGTCGCAATTTCGGTTTAGCGACCGACGGAGACCAATTTTTTGGTAGTYGCTAAACCTTGGACGCAAATTCTATTTTTGCGACTGAAATTTGTGGTAGTCGCAATTTAGCGACTACCTTGCGACTACCTAGCGACTACTAAAAATAGCGACTAACTTCTCATTTTAGCGACTAACACAGTAGTTGCAATATTTAGCGACTGAAATAATAAAATAGAGACTAACTTGTTGGTTGCCAAATTTTGCGACTAATTAATTGGTTGCAAATTGCAAATTTCGCGACTATGATTTGTGAAAGTATGAGACCAACCAAAATGATAGAGACTAATTTTAGCAACTATCATTTGATTTTAGCGACCGACAAATCGGTTGCAAAATTGTTTTGAAAAAATAAAAAAAAAAAAAAGAAAAACAAAATCAACAACTACATTTAGTTGCTGATTCCGTTTTAAAATACTAATTAATATTTATGATTATATAGATAAATTGAGTACAATGAACAATTTTATATTATACAATCAAAATTAACTATCATTACAAGTTCGAGAATACAAAATACGAACAATAACTCCACTAGAGGTCTTCAATAAAGAATTGAAAAGGTAAACTAAAAGCTCATTTGAAAAAACAAAACTAACACCAAGTCTATATATAGAGCATTAAATGCTTGTAATTCGATGTATAATTACAATACGAAGTATAATCACAATCACTTTGCAGCAAGAAGCCAACACCTACACCTGACATTATGAGCTTGTAATTGTATTATTCATATTTTTTTTACCTTTAAAGTTACACTGCTCTATATACTCTTGTAAAGCTGTCTAGTGTACTTACTTCTTTGTCTTCTTGTAGCTCATATTGCCTCAAAGAGATCCAGACAATAAAGCATTGTCACCAAATGCAATTTTCACCTCTGTTTATACAATTTTCAAACATTAGAATGAACATTGTAATATGACTCATATTCTAGTCTTCTACAATCACAAGAGTGGCACTCATAGATTGAAAAAAAACATAAAATGTTGAGAGTTATCCCTGAAAATACAATCACTAAAACTATTAGACATAACTGTTGGCTTCCTATCATAGAAATACCCTATGTAAGATAAACTAACATAAACAAACCTATCCTAACTCATATACGGATATATTATAGACCTATGAGAGGAACAAGTTATCAGACAGAATATACCGTCAAGAATAGGTATGCTAAAAGATTTGTTAGTCCCAATGCTTACTCATTTCTCATTAAATAACTAAGAATTTGTTAGAAGTGTACATATCACAGAAAATGTCCTCATTAATATAACAGAAAGTATCAATACTTTTTGAAAGCTAAATAGAAAAGGAGGAATGCTAGCTAGATAAGAACATAAGATAAGAAAATATAAACAAAGATCAATGATTAACAAAAGTGATGAATAGGGGGAACTACCTATATGCAGAACATGGCAATGGAATGGTAGTGTAAGCTTAAGTGGTGATATAGGCTTTAAACTCTCCCACACAAGTCCAAAATGAGAAGCCCAACACAGAATAATTCTAAGATTATACTGCTAAAACATATACAATGCAAGTATTCAACCTATGTCTCATTAAATTTTCAAAAAGAATACTTAGATACATGATACATCATCGAACAAGTCCTAGAGCCAATATAATGCTGAAATTTAGGCTGAATGGGAGTTCAATCAACTGTAAACAGGGGGAAAAACAAYAAAAAYAACATTAGTTTGTGYTGAATGATATGCAAAATCAGGTTGATGACGAGAATTGTCTCATATGATGTTATGGTCTACACCATAGACTACATACCAACCCCTTGGCRTATCAAAACTTACTTACTTGGTGTCAACACATCMATTAGCASACATAGAAGATGAATCACAAGGACTAATTTCATACTCWACTAGCGGTAACATATTTCAAATCAATAAACTAATTTAAGTGATATACGAAACATTTCATAGCATTCTGCTCACATGGGTTGCTGTAAGTGATATACTGAAGATAAGTTTCATAGCATTCTGCTCACATGGGTTGCTGTAAGCAACGAAGCAAAAAGCTTAAATCCAGTATACTTCTCAGAGAACTATACAATTATTATAAAGCCTACTCACCAGGGAAGGTGGAATTTTGGACTCTTCAATCAAATCTCAATTACAGCAGTAGTGGTAAACTGGTACTCCGTAAAAAACAAATCAACATCTCACATAGTTCACTAGAAGGAAACATTCATGGTATAAAATACAGCTTCTAGGATGTTCTTCCCTATTTCAATTCCAAGATGCTTAAAAAGTAACATAACATCAATATATATTTATTTTTGCAATTTAATMTTTCCTAATTCCACATGACTTGAATTTGTGAAACAAAACTTTAGTCACCACATCAAAATTTATTACTTTACTAGCTATAATAACCAACAATATTAACTTAATATTGAGTAATAGTGAAATTACCAGATGAGATGAGAAATGAGGAGAATCAAGATGAGATCCAAGAGAGCCAATCTGGAAACGCTCAACAACAACAATCACCAACCAATAGACGAATTGAACACCTCATATTGAACCTGTTACAAGCTCAAAAACATATTGCTAAAATCCTAAAAATTGGGGGAAAAATATGAAAACCATTATGTTAAAATTTAGAGATGAAAGATGAGAGAAAGATGTAGAACAATAACAGTAAGAGACGAATTGAAAGGAAACCTAGAGTATCAAATAGTAGTCGACTAAGATTGACTGAGATGCTTGGATTTATTGGTTAACCTGAGGTTTGGCGTTGTAGGTGGTGAAGCGGCGGTGCTCAAGAAGTGGGTGATTAAGCGGCGGTGCTCAAGAAGTGGGTGGTGAAGCGGCGGTCTCAGGAAGTGGGTAGCGCAGCGCAACGTTTCTTGGTCGCGGTTCTCAAGTAGTTAGTGCTCAGGTCAGTGCGTGGTGCTCGATTAGTTGCTGGCACAGATCGGCGGAGCAGCAGTGGTGCGGTGCGTTGGTGGTGCAGTATGGGGAAGTCAGGAAAATTGAAGAGTGAGAAGGGAGGAGGGAATGAGTGTGTGGGTGAGTGGAAAAGACTTTGGTAATTAGGGTAAGGACCCGTGAGTGCCTAATTACAAAAGCAATAAAATAAAAAACAACAAATTACTAGCGACTACCAATTTGGTTTCTAAKATATCATAGGTTAGTCGCCATATACAATTCTATATTGTTGACATATGGTAGCAACTACAWGGTAGTCTCCATAAAATAAAGCTAGTCGCAAATTTGGAAAATTAGCGACTACTTAGAAACTACTTTTGTTTTGGTCGCAAAATTGCAACTACTAGTCTCCTTCAGTTGCTAAATCAGTTTTTTGCGACTACTCTTTGGGTTAGCCGCAATTTTCAGTCGCTAAATCGCCTTTTTTTGTAGTGAACTTAGATACCTGAATTAAGTGTGTTTGATTAAGAGGTAGTCTTGTGATGATGGACCTTAAATTTAATCATTGTGGCTTGCTAATGTAGAAAGACAGAAAGCTTGCTGCTATATTACACAACAATGACAACAAAATAAAAATGGAAGCCGCAGCTATGCAACCCAGCTATTTTGCAACCAGCACTTTTATTGCCATGGTAATTGGTAGTATCCATAATTGTAGATAGTTAATTAAGAAAAGATGAGTTTGGCCTTTTACTATGGGAATATATATATTATCGACAACTATATTATTCTGTTTGAGGTGAGGAAGAAGCTACTTTACATTCACGAGTACTAGGTTTGGACACATCTGGGTGTCTAGATCGAACTCAACGGACAATCTAGGATCATGGGATGATGGAAAATTATGTAAATAAAATTAAACGTCCTTAATTTATGTGATCAATGTATACTGACCTGTCAATAGCTAGGGAACTAACAGAATTTTAGCCATATATGTGATATCAGACGATAATTGATATATAGCCAAGGCCATACAGCTGGGAAAATGATGAGTTTGCTGTTGATTTTTCGCTTTCATCTCATGTTATGTTCTGGGACATGCATGTGTGAAGAGCTAAGCAGGATTGGGGCAAGTGTCACACAATTGCTAGAAATGAGTCCGAACTCGAAGCTTGCAATAACGTGAGCTGGAGACAAGAGCTTTCAAGTAACCTTCTGTTTGTGATGTAACCTCTCAAGCCCAACGAGAGGAGCTCAGGAAGTCGTCACTTGGAATTTTATGGATATTTTCAGATACAATTACGTGTGCACTTTAGTTATAATTGTATTATGTGCTTAGTAATGGTTTCAGCCCAAATAAAGTGTCCAATAAGTTAATATTAATGATTGGTGCTGATTTTAGTCTTTTATAGTATAGGCTTAATATTTATATGTGTAGAGACCGATGGTCCTTTACTAATTCTGATCGGAGCGGATAGGAAAGGGTTCTATTATAATAGACATCAAGGTTATGGCCCCAATATAGCATAAAAAACATAGTCTCTCATATCAGTCCCATCAATAGAAGAACCTAGTGTGGGTGACATTGAAGATTAAACCCTAAGGGCGATTCAAATTACACAAACAACTCATGGATTTAGGTACGCTCCGCAATAAAGTTTTACCAATTAATTTGATATGGAATCGATTCTGATTATATGCAATTAAGGTTTGATTTAAGGGGTTTATACCCAACATGTATCAAGAGCCTATTCCATATTAGTGTTATTTTGGTATTTTGATCTAATTTTCGTTATGTGTAATACTGTGATTTCGAACAATTTAGTTTCATGCTGCATAGCAAATTTGGTGATTATTGTAAAAGTGTTGTACATGGTGATAAATTATCAAATCGGTTTATTTAGGTGTATGTAAATTGTCTTATTTCTTAGTCAAACATTGCAATGTCAGCAAAATTATTTTATTTATTTTCCTTTTAATGGTTTTGTTTGGATTGCCTGACAATTTGAACAGGATCATTATATTTTATGTGCCTTAACTATTGGTTTTTGTCACTTGTAAAGGCTTTAAAGAAATCTGTTTAATTGTTTGATTCATCGAAACTTGGAGTAGTAAGTTTGCTATCCATTGATACGTAATGTTGCCATGTACTTCGTATTGGTTTGTTAATTATTTTATGTCCATTATTTCCTGTATCATGTGTGACTTAAAGTTCATATTTAAAGTAGATATTACTTTAGTGCTGATAGATTAAGCATTACTCATATCAATTTTGTAATAATGGATACAATGCTTTTGTAGATGATGGTATAGTGTTCAGTATAAAGATTGATTACATAATTGCATTTTGGATTAAATTGGTCTAGTATTGTTGATATATTAATTGAAAATATTGCCAAAGTAACGCTCATCTTGTGTAGAGTGATTAATTTAGATATTGAGATACTTGTGGTGTGTTAATTTTTCAGATAGCAGTATGGTCGGTCCCAAAGGAAGGCTTTATTTGTAGTTGGCCGGAATTAAACATGCTTGTAATAAATATGTAACAATTGTTCGGTTTTCCATGTGTGTAGTCGTCCAAAAAGGCTTACAAATTAACAGGAATTTATTGTTTCCATTTGATTACTACGCAAGAAGGACCATTACAAGTTAATTTTTCTGTCCAAAGACTAAAAATTAATGTTGATGCAGGGTATCTTGCTATGATGGATAATTGCCAGTATTATTAACTCTGATTTATTAAAGTTAAATATGGAATTATTGTGAGTATGTTTGGTTTGTTTTTGTGTCTCTTCTAGTGAATGCTTCCCGCTAATTTATATCGCTAATCAATATGATCCCATGCCTTGATTGGAACAAACTTAGAGTTGATAAAGAAGCGTTATGAACGTTCTTGGAGCATGGATCTTGACCTTGCAACTTCTGGGTGAGTGTCCCGCAGTCTTATCGTTGATATTAGTTCCTCTATATTGATAAGGGAACATGGAGAAGTGGGAACGCTCAAATCGCATGAGTATCTTATGAATCATGAAACGTGCAATTTTGGAATCATTCAGGGCGCCTTAGTCCGAAGATAAGGATGCCAATCGTATCTTTGCTTGAACTTGAAAACGTTTGCTAAAAACGAAAAGCGGAATTAAGTACTCTATTGCTTAGATCGTTTTCCAAAAGTATAAAAGGAAGCAGGAACATAAGGGAGTACAGTTAGGAACTGTCTCATATTGCTTCAAAATTAAAGGCACTTAAGTTAGAGCTGTTAAGGACCTTGCCGTGCATTGGTTTGATACGTTCTAAAGCAGTTCAATCAATTAAGGTCCATTTAACTCACGTCAAAGAGAAGTGGACCTAAATGAGCTCATGTTCACATCTGTGTTCCATGAGGAAAGAGAGATTGAAGCAAGAACAGACAGAAAGTGCATCATTGACATCTTCCCTCTAAGATAGTAGGAAAGGAAAAGGATAGGATTCGTTTTCGCAACACAAAAGAGCAACATATGAAAATAGGATGAAAATAAAGTTCAACACTAAAGCTGGATGTTCTTTTGTGGTGAACTTCTCACAGAAGAAACAATGCACTAGTATCACGCTGGTGCGAAAAAAGGGGTTGCCTGATTGTCGAAAGTTGATTGATGGTGAAAGATACATCTATGTGGGTAATGGAAAGGCAATTGAAGTGAAGCTTGACACTTTCAGGTTATTATTAAGACTGGATTTTATTTGGATTGTGAAAGAGACTTTGTTCACGCTTTAGACGAATTAATTTCAGTCTTATGACAATTGGTTATGCTTTGTTCTTTTGAAGAATCATATAGTCTTTTTCATATTCAAAGTTGGTTGGGATCTGTTTTATCTGGGTATGATTAAACTAATTTGCTAAGATATATGCTTCATCTAATTGAACTTTGCATGCTAGTACTTTGTGGTACTAAAAGAAAATGGCTAATAAGATTCTTTAGCTCTTTGGCACAAACGTTTGGACAAATTTCTAAACGCAAAGAAATGAAAGGCTTCTGTCAGATGGAATCTCTTGATTCCTTGACTGTTTTCAAATTTTAATGTTGCTTATATGTATCAAAGGGAGGAAACAAAAGACAAGAGAAATACAGAGCTAAAACGAGCTTAAATGTCTAGAACTACATACATACAGATATTGTGGTCCTTCACTAAGCTCTGGGAATGGTCAACATAGCGGATGAAGTCATAGACATTATTTGCTCGTTAATTGCTACTATTTAATCATGAAGAAGTCCTCAAGCCTTGGCGTGGTTCAAATCTTATAAGGCCGAAGTTGAAAATTCATTAGTGAAAAAGTATAAGAAAGTCAGATCTGACCGGGTGGTGAATACATGGCAGAATGACGTTAGGTGGACCTACATGGTCTAGGACCATTTGCCTCGATTTCCTAGAAGGAATGTTGGCATCGTCCCCAGTACACCGCCAGGAACTCCTCAAATGAAGGTTGTGCTGAAAGACGTAATTAGGACTCTTATGGAAAATGGTGAGGAGTATATAAATCACGACTACCTTACCAGAGCACCTGGGGAGAGGCAATTAAAACCCGGGGCAACCTATATTCTTAACATAGTACAACTAAAGCAGCTTCTAAAGACCCCTTATGAATTTGGGTTGGCAAGAACCTCCAGATAAAGCTTTTTCACATTGGGGTATCCACTGAGGCAAGGCTTATAGACCAGAATGAAAAGAAACTGGATTCTAGAACTGTTAGTTTTACTTTGTTGGTATCCAGAAAGGATCAGGGGTATGAAGTTTATGATCCATCACAAGACATTTGTTTTGAGACGGAAATGCTAAGATTTTTGAAGGAGATGAGTTGGAGGGAAATAAAAGTTTAGAGGAGTGAGTTTTGAAGAGGAACAATGTTTCTCTTCCTTCCGTTGTTATAACCATGATCTAATTTCTCTATTTCTGATGACGGGTTCAAGGAAACAAGTCGGGAGACTCATAATGGTTCCCCTATTCAAAATCATTAGGATGATTCCTAAGAGTCAACTCAATCAACCCAAGAACAAGTGCCATTAAGGAGATTCCATCTACGAGAAAGAGAGAAGTGCAAGTTCAGATGATTACATTGTTCTTCCTTCAGTAAGCAGAGGTGGCAGAAATAATGTGAGGCATTGTTGCACTTATTCAAGAGCAAAGAGCTAGAAGATGGACTGGGCTTGGTTCATGAGGATCCAAACACTGTTCGGCGCGCCCATTGAATGCCCCCCTTAAACTCAAAAGGGATGATGCCATGAAATGAGGAAATAGGTCCATGAAAGACAAATGAACGTTGGGGACCTTGTTCATTGCCGA
>SNQN01011513.1:0-14259 GCA_008642245.1 Bassia scoparia | reverse complement strand
TGCAAAGATTTGTTGGTTTTTAGTGATTTTTATAGGTTTTTCACTAGTTTTCTCTTCTTTTCTATATTTGTACACTCAATTGCATGATTGGTGAGTATTTTGCAAGTTGTCTAGATGTKCACATGTTGGTTTTAAGCCTTCTAACTTGTTGGTTTGATTGTGGTCGCTTTGGTTGACCTTTAAGGCACTTGAACGTATGCTCTAACATCTTCTTTGAGCCATATCTTTTTGTGTACTTTGAATTTGCAGATGAGACTTTTTGAATTGGAAATTAGACTCCAAGAGATTTCCAACGGTATAATACAAGATGCAATCCGATCACCGAGCAAGAAGTTATGGCCGTTCGAAGTTGAGGAGTTTAGCATGAGGTTTGCACGCGCGTCGAGGTGTTGCCTGCGCGTGCATGGCACGCGCCTGCAGGGATCACCCTAACTTCTAAAATGCTTTTAGGCGCGGACGTGCCTCCCTGGGTTTGCACGCGCGTCTGAAGCTCACACGCGCCTCTGCCCGTGCATGTGCACGGGCCTCTATTCTAGAACCATTTTAGGCGCGTACGCGCGTCCAAGGTCCGCACGCGCCTCCTGGGGTGGCACATGCCTCTGCACACGCCTCCCTTGCCCGCGCCTGCAGCCTCACCTATTCCACATGCACGCCTGCACGAGTGTCTTCCCTTGCACGCGCGTCTGCACGCGCCTACGTGGTAGCTCCTAGACGTTCACTTAGACCAGTTGACTTAACTTGGAAGAGGCTTTGAAGCACATGTCTATATTAGTAGTGGAAAACTTGTAATTATGAGAGCTTGTATTTTGGGCTTTGTATATATAGTTTGAGGAGAGAGAAATTATGAGGTGAGAGTAGTAGAGAATAGCTTAGAGTTATTTTCAGATTTCTTTTGCTTTCATCTTCTTCTTCTTCTTCAATCTCCATTAGAGTGTAGCTTCAAGTTTCTTCAATTTGCCGTAGAATCTTCATTTCTTGCTCAAATATTAAAATCTTTATATGCTTTTAACCTAGAATTTCGAGGTAATTCCATTTCTTTACTTAGATTTCAGTTTTATTCTTGTTTGCTATTAGTTTTGCTAGATTTTCATTTTTGTAACTTTTTGTGGGTATTGTTAACGCTTTTGCTTTTGAGTTCTTTTTACTAGATTGTTTCTACTTGTGTTTGTGAAGGTTTTGGTTGTAGTTTTGCTTGATTTGGAGTAGTATTGAGTAGTTTCTTTGATACTATTTTTGTTGATACAATTCCTTGCTTTAATGGCTTCTTATTCATGGTTTTCCTTTGTTTTTCATGTTATTCAAGTTCTAAGCATGTTGTGTAAGTAGTTTAGCAACTTAGGAGTGCTAGAAGTCCCTTCTATAATTATTTCAATGCCAAGATGATATAATTTTTTCTCTCCAATCACTATATTTGCCTTGAATTGTGATTTCTCAAACCTAATTGCTTTGGATTTGGCCACCCATTGTTTTTGGGGTGAGAGGTGCGTGATTCAACCCTTTGCAAAGGATTGTGAGGATTGACTTGGGCATTGGTTTGATTCTTGATTGTTCAATTCTAGTAAGAGCTTGAGGGGACTTGGGTTTGAACTTGAATTGAAAGGGTTAGTTGACTTGGGAAATGATATTAATCAAATTTCCAAACCATGATTGCAATGACCCTTTTTGATGGAGTAGAACACACACTTTGATTAGTATTATCCTTTACTATAGAAGGTGACAACTAGTATCTCTTAGGTGTTTAAGAATATTTGTTTTTCCAAAGCTTATTTCAAGTGTTTCCTTTAGCTAATCTAAAATCAAAATTCGGATTTAAACTCTTTTGATTCCTTCTCCGTGGATCGACCCCTTACTTGCTACTATACTTTTGTATAGCTAGTGGTATCGGTTTATAAATACTATTTTAGAGTGTCCGGTTTGGCTTTCCACCCAACGACCCTAGCTGGGCACCCTTCAAATTGGCACCGTTGCTGGGGAAGACAAGGTGTTTAAGTCTTTACAAGTCTAGCTTGGTTTTTGTTTGCTTTTTCTTAAAAAAAAAAAACCAAAAAGATTTTCCAACTTCACTTGAAGTTGATTTTGTTTCATTTTGAGCTTTTTTAATTTCATGCAAAGTAGAGGGCCACTTGTTTTTGTTCCTAAGATTGAAAGGACTTTGAGGAAGATTAGGAAGTCTAGAAAGACATGTTCAAAAGTTAGTGAGGAGAGGGATAGTGAAGAGGAATTTGAGGAGTCAAGTGAAAGTGAAAAATAGGTAGAGGATTTTGAGAATGAAGAGACAATGACAAGACCAATTAAGCATCTAGGGACCCCCGGTTCCTATGCAACAACTAAGGATATTGTGTTACCTAATATCGATAGGAACTTCGAGATTAGGCCAAACCTCATCCAACTCATAGAATCGAGGCCATTTCATGGGCTAAGAAGTGAGAACCCCCATAAGCACTTGAAGGACTTTGAGAAGTATGTGGACACGATTAAGGTCAATGGAGTAAGTCAAGAGTACTTGAGACTCAAGCTTTTCAAATTCTCACTTTCGGGGAAAGCCTTAGATTAAATAGAGAATGAGGTAAAACCCAACTCATTGACTACCTAGGAAGAGACCACTAAGAAATTCTTACACAAGTTTTACCCCATAGAAAGACGATGGAGATTCGAGCTAAGTTGCAAGGGTTTAGCCAAAGAGTTGATGACACACTCTCTGAGGCTTGGGAGAGGTTTAAGGAATACTAAAGGGAGTGTCCACATCACGGTATTCCCAAATGGTTGCTCTATCAAACCATCTACGTGGGGCTTAATAACACAAGCAAAACTAGTTTGGATGCCGGTGCGGGCAGTACAATCATGAACAAAAGTCAGGATGAAATAGAAGGCATTATCAAAGAGATTGTGGATAACTATGCGACATGGCAAGAAGGGGAAAGAGCTCCCCCCATGGCAAACTAAGGGCACTATCCACTCTCTAGGCGAAGGCGAGATAGTTGAGAAACTACTAGAAGGCATCAAGGCTATAGTGGAGAAGTCCATTGAGAAGGGGGAAATCTCCTCCTCTCAAGCGGCTCCACCCACCCTAATTTTATAATTCTATGTCTCTAGGTGTCATGTTTTGTAGCAATTGTGGTGACCACGATCATCTCTCTTCTTATTGTCATGTTCAAAATGTCTCTTTAGTTGATGATTTTTTTGTTGATGAGTTTCCCTATGAATATGATTTTGAACAATGCAACTTGATGGGTGACAATGTGGCAAGACCTCGAATGGGAGGCAACCCTAACCCCAATGCTTATGGGCCTATGAGAGCCCCTTACAACCAACCAAGCCAAGGAGGAAATGGATTTGGTTACCAAAACGCATCCAATTAAAGGGCTTTAATCCCCAAGGAGGAAACGGGTTTGGTAACCAAAGGTCATTCACCAAAAGAGGGTTTGGTTATCAAAACCAAAACTTTGCTAACCAAGGTTACGGTTTTGGTGACCAAATCCTAAATCAACAATAACAAGGAGGGTTTAGGGGGAATGGATCTAATTATGGGTACCAAGGTAATCATGATGGGTATGTCAATTCCCAAGCTCAACCCCCATTTCAAGCCACTCAACCAAGTGCCTACTACCATCACGCCAATTTCCAATGGGGTATTCAAGGGCAATATATGGGGCAAGGAGGAAATCAAGTTCCACCCCATTTCAACAACTCTCAAAATCAAACCAATTTTCAACCTCACCCCTCTCAAAACCAAAACATTCCTATCATCCAACACCCTCAAGACCAAGAGTTCCCTATAGAGGACAAACAAGAGTTTCGAGCTAAATTGAAGGCTCTTGAGGGGAATATGGCCAACCTTGCCCAACAAACTCCAAAATACATCCAACCCTAACAATCAAACACCTCAAAGAACGATGGGGTTCATGTGATGAGATCAAATGAGGATGAGGGAGTTGGTGAGAAAATGGAGGTGAAGGGTGAGGCTATTAAGGAGCCATTGGGTGAGAAGGTCCATGAGAAAGAGGCAAGTGAACAAGGGGAGAGTGCGAAGAAACAAAAGGTAGAAGAGAGTGAGGAGCCCAAGGAGGTGAAGGCGGTCAACGAAGGAGAAGTTGATCGAATGAGTGAAACGGAGGATGAAAAAGTTAGGGCTTTGGAGAGGATAAAGAGAAAGAAGTAAAACAAGAGTGCTAGGAGGAAGGGTAAGGCTAAAGAGGAAGGTGAGCCTAGCAATGGGCAAGACCTTTCTAGACTTAGGGTTATAAGTGAGATACCGAACCCAGAGAGATTCCTAGACTCCATGTTCGGTCAATGCCTCCAAATGCTTCAACATCATCACTCTCAATTACCTCCAAATGGAGCCAAGAGTGAGATGCCCATCTTCTCCAAGTGTTTAGGAGAAGGTGAAAACAAGGGGCAAAAAGTTAAGGTCAAGCCCAAGGTTGAGCCTCCGCGTGAGATCCCGGAGAAGCTCAAGGATCCGAGTACTTTTTCCATCCCATGTACCATAAATAACATCCTTGTTAAGGATGCTTTATGTGACTTGGGAGCGGCCATAAGTGTGATGATCTACCCGGTCTTTCAAAAACTTGGCCTCACCACACTCAAGCCCACCTCCACCACGGCTCAGTTTGCGGTCGGCACCAACCGAGTCCCAATTGGGGTCGCCGAAAACGTGCTACTTAAAGTTGGAAAGAAGGGCCATATGTTCATAAATGATTTTGTGGTCCTCAATGTGGCTAGCAACTCGGACATATCATTTATCTTAGGAAGACCTTTCCTAGCCACCGCCGGTGTTTGCAAGGATAAGGTGACTTTCTGGAAGAAAAAGGTTGTTAGGCCACATGGGGGTTAATGCAACATGGTTTCTTCTCCCTCTCMTCCTTGTGATTTTCTTGGTAGTATGCTTGATGCTAACCCTATATTTTCTAGTGTGACTTTGTGACCAAAATTAGGTCGTGGCGTTATGCAAAGTTCTCACATGGAACAACCTGAAGAGTGCAACGGTAAGATCAAAGCCCATGATGTCTCATGTGAATCTCCACTTCCTAGTGTCGAGATGGATGGTAAGGTGCTCTATTTGGGCACTCCCGAGTTGGTTCAAGTCTCTAGGGGATGGAATTGCAAGAGCAAAGAAAAGATCCCCTATGAGTACTTGAGGATTGCTCAATTCTCTTCAAAACTTTCTCTAGATGATTCCATGATATTCTTACAAGATGGTTGTGCTCAAGTGCCTAGTGCACTTCTTCGATTGTTGGTGCTTAAGGATCCACCTTGATGGGGTGAATGCGACAAGCTAGTGACGTTAAAGAAGCGCTTCCTGGAGGCACCACGAGGGCTTCGGCCTATTTCCTCTTTCGTGTTTGCGTTTGGGCCACTCGCTAAGTCCTTGTTGTTTTGTTGGTGTTTTTGTCCTTATGTATGTGTGCTTGGAATGTGTGTGAGTTTTGATTTTTGGTTGTGTGCTTATTTTTGATTTTTTTGGTTTTTGGTTAGTCTAAGGTTAATACCTTTTTAGCCTTTCGTTTTGGTTGTGTTTAGGAGGTTGGTTGGTGGAGTTCTTGGGTTTTAGAGGTTGTGCGTTGGCATGTGTTTGGTGCACTTGGTCGTTGCTTTAAGGGATGTTGGTAGTGTTTTGTTGGTTTTTATTTTTAATTTGGGGCCTTTAGTTTCAAAGGGTCCCAAATTTTTGAAAATGAAAGAGGGAATAGTAGAAAATAACAGCTCAATGAGCCTTTTACAATTTTGTGGGAATAAAAAAAAGAGTTTATTTTTCTTTAAAAAATAAAATCCTACATTTTTCCTCTTTCTTTTTCTTTCTCTTTTTCTTTCCTTTTTCCCCTTTTTCCTTTTTCTTTTTATTTGGGCTCATATGGGTGCCCAACGGGGCGTTCGCCCCATCCCTCCACTCCAATCTGGAGCGACCCCGCTCAACACCACTCACCACCCACCCCCGGGGAGCTTCGTTAACAACAACAACAAGAGGAGGAGGACCTCCCTTATCAACAACCAAGGAAAACGCCACCCGAAGCGGCGACCTCGCCCCCCCTCGGACGCGGAGGGAGGTATGTCTCTAACCCTCCTACTTCTTCTACTCCCACTCCTCTTGCTTATAGCCTACCCGAGGAAAGATTTAACTACTAATGTGGATAGGCTACATACGGCAAACGAGACGATTTTCTCCACCCCATCTTACTCGGAGTTTCACAACTTCCAGAGGGATATGGATGAGGGTACCATTCGTCCTTTTTATTTACTTTTTCCTTTCTTTTCTTTCCTTTTGTTTTTCTTTCTTTTGGTTTTTAAGGCAAAGTGGTAAATAATGTTTTGTGTGATGGATTTGRATTTTGGATGGGATTTGAGTTTTTAGTAACTCATTTTTCTTCCCAACTAAGAGTCTAACAAGGACTAATTTTTCAAAATCACTATCCTTTTAAAAATCCGAGTCATGAAACTCTCTTCCTAGGAATTCKTTTGATTGGCACGCTTTAAAAGCAAGCCATGATGAGATTCTTTCTAGGTRGTGAGCTTTCTAGCCAAGCCGGGAGTAGCTTGGTGCATGATARGAAGCCTTGCTTRGTGATTWTTGTGTTTACATTGCGACCTTATGAGTTGTGTGAGTCCTTTTAAAGCYAAGTAGGCACATAAAAGTCRAAACTCCACAAAAATTGAGAGTTTGCACTAGAATCCTCCCTTGACTATTTGTTATGACTTTTCGAGATCTAGACCGAGCTACTTAAGGAGTGATAAGGCATTCATTTCGGGTTATGAGTTCAAATTATTTTTCCTTATTCATTTGTGTATAAAGCCTCAAAGTGTTGTAATTTGTGTAAGTGAAATGCAATAGTATTGCGAAGTGTATTCCCAAGTGTATTGCAAAAAAAAAAACAGAAAAATTCCAAAAATATGCACTTTGGGAAAAATAATTCAAGTGTAGTGTTTTGTGTGGGAGAAAGCAAGTCTACTATAAACTTACCTCCCAAGTGTGTGAGTGTTGTGAATTGGGGCACCTCAATCCCCAAAGTTTGGTTTTGTGTTTGTAGACTTCACTTGTATAGGGATGCCACCACAAGCCAAATACTTCTATCCTCACCCATCCTTTAGCAAATACATTACAACCCGGAAAGTCCTTTTACCTTGAGAGTTGAGTCACAAAAGGTGGAGGGAGTCACAATTTTTTATTTTGGATGTCTAGTGCAATGTGCTAAAACCTCACTCTTAAAATCTCTCTATGCTATTCTTTGAGCTCTTTCTTTGAGCTATGTGATGCCACCCATCTTGGTCTACTTGAGGCCAAGGAGGGTCGCTATGGAGAGAGGAAGAGAGTAGAATGACTTGATTTACAACAAGCTTTGAAAGTTTCACAGAATTTGTGATATCTATTTGACTCTTGTTTGATTTCTAGTTAAGGGGGTATCTTTTCCCCTTATTAGCGTCCCTAAAGTCCAAGGAAGCCAATCTAAAACACACTCTTGTTTTATTTTCTTTCTTTTTCTGTTTGTTTTTGTTGTTCCTCTTGTGTTCTTTATGTTTTTGAAAACCCTTGCCTTGATTTCTTCTTATTTATGGAGTTGTGGGTCTTCTCTTTGGAAACCCTCACGAGACCTTCCYYCTCCTTCTTAGCGATTTKAGGGTTTAAAGGGCTTATCACTAGTTGCWAAAASTRAYCGTGATTCCTACAAAAGTGAGTTAGTGTATAGTTTTCTTCTTTCTTTTTCTTTTGCTTTGTTTCACTTTGCTCGAGGATGTGCAAAGGTCCTAGTTGGAGGGAGTTGATAAGTGCCAAAAATGGTAACATTTCGGCACTTATTTCTTCCTTATTTCGTCCATTATTTGTGTTTTCGATATCATTTCAAAAACCTTTTGGTTAGATTTCCACTTTGCTTAGTTTTGCAAAGCTTTGTTGGTTTTTAGTGGTTTTTATAGTTTTTTCTTTAGTTTTGTCTTCTTTTCTATCTTTGTACATTCAATTGCAAGCTTTGTGAGTATTTTGCAAGTTGCCTAGATGTGCACATGTTAGTTTTAAGACTTCCAAATTGTTGGTTTGATTGTGGTCTCTTTGGTTGAGCTTTAAGGCACTTGAACGTTTGCTCTAACATCTTTTTTGAGCCATATCTTTTTGTGTACTTGGAATTTTCAGGTGAAACCTTTTGTGTTGTGAAGTAGACTCCGAGAGCTTTCCAACGGTATATTACAAGATGCAATCCGATCAACGAGCAAGAAGTTATGGTTGTTCTAAGTTGAGCAGTTTAGCATGAGGTTTGCACGCGCGTCGAGGTGTTGCCCGCTTGCATGGCACGCGCCTGCAGGGATCACCCTCACTTCCGGAATGCTTTTAGGCGTGGAGGCGCCTCCGCACGTGCCTCTGCCCGTGCGTGTGCACGCGCCTACACAGACTTCCATCCTATCCAAAACCATTTAAGGCGCGTACGCGCGTCCGCACGAGCCTCCTGGGGTCGCACGCACCTTTGCACGTGCCTCCCCTGCCCGCGCCTGCAGCCTTTCTAGTAGCATTTTTGGCACGTACGCGCCTCACCAGGTCCACATGCGCCCCTACACGCGCGTCTTCCCTCGCATGCTCTTCCGCACGCGCCTACGTGGCAGCTCCTGGACGTTTACTTTGACCAGATTACTTGACTTGGAAGTGGATTTGAAGCACATGTCTAAATTTGTAATGGCAAACTTGTAATTATGASAGCTTGTATTTTGGGCTTTGTATATATAGTTTAAGGAGAGAGTAGTAGAGAATATCTTTAGAGTAATTTTCAGATTTCTTTTTCTTTCATCTTCTTCTTCTTCAATCTCCATTAGAGAGTAGCTTCAAGTTTCTTCAATTTGCCCTAGAATCTTCATTTCTTGCGCAAATCTTACAATCTTTATATGCTTTTGACCTAGAATTTTGAGGTAGTTCCATTTCTTTGCTTAGATTTCAGTTTTATTGTTGTTTGCTATTAGTTTTGCATCATTTTCGTTTTTGCAACTTTTTGTGAGTATTGTTAATGCTTTTTCTTTTGAGTTCTTTTGTTACAAAATTGTTTCTACTTGTGTTTGTGAAGGTTTTGGTTGTAGTTTTGCTTGATTTGGAATAGTATTGAGTAGTTTCTTTGATACCATTTTTGTTGATACAATTCCTTGCTTTAATGGCTTTTTATTCATGGTTTTCCTTTATTTTTCATGTTATTCAAGTTCTAAGCATGCTGTGTGAGTAGTTTAGTAACTTAGGAGTGCTAGAAGTCCCTTCTATAATCATTTCAATGCCAAGATGATATAATTTATTCTCTCCAATCACCATATTTGCTTTGAATTGTGATTTCCCAAACCTTATTGCTTTGGATTTGGCCACCCATTGTTTTTGGGGTAAGAAGTGCTTGATTCAACCCTTTGCAAGGGATTGTGAGGATTGACTTGGGCATTGGTTTGGTTCTTGATTGTTCAATTCTAGTAAGAGCTTGAGCGGACTTGGGTTTGAACTTGAATTAAGAGGGTTAGTTGACTTTGGAAATGATATTAATCAAATCTCTAAACCATGATTTCAATAAATCTTTTTGATGGAGTACAACACACTCTTTGATTGGCATTATCCTTCACTATAGAAGGTGACAACTAGTATCTCCTAGGTGTTTTAGAATATATGTTTTTCCAAAGCTTATTTCAAGAGTTTCCTTTAGCTAGTCTAAAATAAAAATTCCCTTTTCAAAGTTTGATTGCTTGCCAAGCTAGTTAAGTTCGGATTTAAACTCTTATGATTCCTTCTCCGTGGATCGACCCCTTTCTTGCTACTATACTTGTGTATAGCTAGTGGTATCAGTTTATAAATAGTATTTGAGAGTGTTCGGTTTGTCTTTCCACCCAATGACCCTAGCCGGGCACCCTTCACTTTATCAATTTCATCTTATATCCTATTCCTGAAAATTACATAATCATTAGTTTCATGAGTGAAGGCATCATGCCATTTGCAGTAAACTTTTCCTTTTATTTCATTAGGATCTCCTTCCTTATGTCTACCCACTAGTTTAATCTTCTTGAATTACTAGTGCCAATCAAAGATTTCATCATATTTCTTAATGTCAAATGTCTATTCTCTTCTTTGATCAGACTTGAAGTCCTTCTTCMGAGAAGACTTTTTGTTCACTAGTTGAGGACATTTAAATGGCGGGCCTTGAATAATTTCTGCCATCACCACATCCATTTGATCATCATCCTGATCCTGGCTCTCTTCTGTCCAATTAGCGTAGATGGTGTAATACTTATGTTTCCTTTTAGATTCTTCAGCCAAACACCTTTCATACACCATCACTGCACTAGCCAGAGCCATGAAGTTAGGGAAAGTTTGTCTTTCTAATTTCTTCTAAAAGGAAAAGATAACCCTTTCTAGACTATAGAGACGAAATCAGACTCGGGTAGGTTAAGATGACATCTGAACTTGGCTCTCTTCAACCTAGCGATGTAATCCTCTATAGGCTCTCCCTTGTCTTGGGTTATCTTGGCTAGGTTTTTGATGTATTGGTTTATTGTATGGTTTTTCCCCCTCATTCTCTTTTTATTTTAGTTGATGTTGGCCTCCTAAAGGCCTTGTTGCCACTAATATTCTGTATTCAGTGTTTTGATTAGTTTCAAGGTCTTCTCATAGCTTTTGGATCGATTTTGGGATGATTAGAGACACTACAGAGCTTCACGGGAGTAGCACGAGGCGTGGATCGAGCGGAGATAAGCTAAGCACGAAGAACCATCTCAAACCGATCGGTTTGCAACTCAAACCGATCGATTCAGAAGTTCAAACCGATCGATTCACTTCAAACCGATCGGTTTAGGGTCCGGTTTTGGGCCAGCGTTTTTGATTGCTTTTGGCTTTAATGAGAATAGCATTTTTGTAATTTAGTAGCTCTTTTAATTCAGAAAAATACCAAGAGTATTTAAGAGGAGAAATCATAATTTTCAAATGATTATTCATTATGAGAGATTAATTTAAAAACTCAATTACGTATTGTTGTGGAACCCTAGCTTTTACTATTATTTAAAGATTCAATAAAATTCATTCATTCATCAATTTCAATTGCTCCTTTGGTAATTATTTCATCCTTTAATTCATTCTACTATTGCTTTTAATTTATTTATGCTTTTGATTATGTTTTCCTAAATCGCAATCAGCATGTTTAATTTGAATTTGAGTGAGTAGTCCAATTTCTAGGGCGATTGGGGATCTATGGCAATATGATTGACATGTTTTTGGCTTGATTCGATTCATGACTTGGCTTTTAATCAATTTCCTATTAGATTGTTCTTCATGTTAATCAATTTCGTAGGGCCCAACTTAATTGCTTAATTTSATTAGTCACAAGTCTCTAGATCTAGCGATTGARACTTAGCACAAGATCAAYAYCAATAGGTAGAACGAGACTATCCTAGGTCGAGAGATACGRTTAGGAGTAGTTYTATGGTTCAATTGATTCGAGAGAGCTTTGACCCTATTTTGATTATGCCTTGTTATGGATTGTTAATGCCAAATTACTATCAATAACTGCTATAGTGAACCATAGCCCTAGATTTGTAAATTATATAGTTTAATCATCATTGTTCATCATTTTCATTAGTATCAATTAGTTATAATCACAATAAAAGTTATCTTTTATTAGTTTAGATGCTATGATCCACTTAGTCAGTAGTAGTTGCTTCCTTGTGGATACGATCCTCTTACCACTAGCTGCAAGTTAGTTTTAATAGGTACTTTTGATAGGCATGTGACAAGCCTGTCAAACTTTGGCGCCGTTGTCAGGGAAGCGGCTTTAATTATTGATTAATTGTTTGAGTCTAAACTATTCTTTTTTTTGTAATTGTCTTGACGAACGATTAGTTGTTCTTTAGGGCAGTACTTACGATCGTTGCAGTTTGCTTTTGTGTATGCGCAGGTCTTCCCGAACTAGGAGTTTGATTCCTTACGACCCAGAAGTGGAGCGAACGTATCATAGACGAAAGAACTCCACAAGGCGATTGGATTTCTCTAATTCTTCCATCTCTCGTCAGTTTTTGAATCCTTTATACGAAACAGATTTAGAGGAAAGGGAATCACACTCAGTGAGCAACGAGGTAGTCCACTCTGATTCTGAAGAAATGGCTCAAGAACGATCTCTTATGGACTACTCTCAACCTGGTCAGCATGAAATTCCGATAGGCCCGAACATGCATACTCTAGAGGCAGCTAACTTTGAAATCAAGCCTGCGCTGTTGAACATGATTGAGCGCAATCAATTTGGGGGAAATGCAACTGAAGATCCGAATCTGCATATCTCTAATTTCCTCCAATATCTCTAATTTGGCACTATTAAGCATGCTGGAGTTGAGCCTGATCAGCTTCGTGTTATGTTGTTCCCTTTCTCACTGCGGGACAGGGCTCCATTATCGTTGAAAAGTCTTGACGCGGCCTCTTATGCAAGCATGAGGTTGATCAGATCACTCTAATGCCAGCTCAAATATCAGCCATCAATCAGAAGTTGGATGGCATCAAAATGAATCGATCAGCCTCAATTGTAGCTGTTTCAAGGCCGAGTGAGATGTACTATGATAACTGTGGGGGGATGGGACATCTAGCTGGTGGGTGTCAATCTCCTATGGAGCAAGTATGCGCGTTTCAGAATCGTCCCAACAATCCATACTCCAACACATACAATGAATGCTTGAGAAAACATCCATATCTATCCTACAAGAGTAACAATGTGTTGAATCCTCAACCAGTTTCACAGCAGCAGCAGCCCCCGCAGCAACAACAGCAGTATCAGCCTCGATATCAGCCCCCTCATCAAAAGCCGCAGTATAATCAGCAGTACAACCAGCAGCAGCAGCCGCCGCAGGCCCCAGCAGTTGATCAAGTCATAGCTGAACTGAAGAGCATGATGCTTCAAATGCAAAAGGATCAGATGCAAGTCCCAAAAGATATTCATAATAAGAAGTTGGATACTCTAATGGCGGAGTTGGTTGCATCTAATGCATAGAGGCAGTAGGGTGCCCTTCCTTCATAACCACAACTGCCGAAGGATAGTGTCAATGTGATCACCCTTCGCAGTGGCACTAGCTACGTAGGTCCACCCGTGCCCTCAACTAATGATGGCCCTGACAGTGCATCGAAGGAAGCTGTGGTAGATGCTGAAAAATCAGGAGATGGAGAAGAAGGCAAGGAAGCTGTTGTAGATGTTGAAAAGGAGGAGGAGGCAGTGAAAGCGCCTCCTATTGTTGTGCCCCCTATTCAGCTACCCTTTCCAGCTAGAGTAGCCAAGAAGAAATAGGACCAGCAGTTTAGCAAGTTCCTCTGCGTGGTAAGAAATCTGCAGGTAACTGTTCCTTTCACTGAGTTAGTAACTTAAGTTCCTTCTTATGCTAAGTTTTTGAAAGACATGTTGACTAAAAAGAGGGAATTTAATGCGGTGGAGACTGTTGCTTTTACTGAACAGTGCAGTGCTATAATACAGAAAAAGTCTCCACCAAAGCTGAAAGATCTTGGAAGCTTTTCTATTCCATGTTATATAGGGTCTTCGCATATCGATAAGGCATTGTGTGATTTAGGTGACAGTGTTAGTGTTATTCCCTTGTCGATCTGCAATAAACTTAACATGGGAGATCTTAAATGCACTAGTATTACTCTATAGATGGTTGATCGTTATGTAAAAAATATTCCTTGGGTATTTTGGAGGACGTTCCTATTCGTGTGGGTAAGTTTTATATTCCTGTGGATTTTGTCATGCTCAACATGGAAGAGGATGCCCACATTCCTATCATCTTAGGACGACCCTTCCTTCATACGGTAGGGGCGATCACAGATGTGAAGAATGGAAGGCTTACTTTGACTGTTGAGGACGACAAAGTGATTTTCAATCTCTCTAGTGCACTTAAGAGTCCCATGTTAGAAGCTTCCGAATAACGTTCCTCGATCTCCTTATAGAGATCTTCTGGAGGACATTTTGTGTGTTGAGTCTCTTGCTAGTGAAGGAGACCTCATAGTTGATGCTCTAGTCGCTACACTAGATGGAAAGGAGGAGAGCCGAAAGGCTAAGCTGATGTCACTCCCTAGTGGCACAGTTTATGAGGTAACAAAGCCTGAACTGAAACCCCTCCCCTCTAATCTGAAGTATGTGTTCTTGGATGAAAATGAGATGTACCCTGTGATTGTCAATGCTGCACTTAATGCTGAGCAACTAAAAAAGCTGTTAAATGTCTTGCGTTTTCATAGAAAAGCTCTTGGGTATAGCATTGATGATCTTAAGGATATTAGCCCGGATTTTTGTATGCACA